>LT934124.1:721636101-721651130 GCA_900231445.1 Triticum turgidum subsp. durum | reverse complement strand
GGCGAGGAGCCCCTGGTCGCCTCGCTCGGGGAGGCGACGCAGGGGGACGAGAGCGAGACACCACCGGTTTTGACCTAGTCAACCTCTCCGGTTTTCTTGAGTTTAACATACATAGAGTATCATGTAACCAGTTTTGTATTTTTCTTTCCATGCAGAAACCTTATCATCTTCTATGGTGGATGCACAAGGATTTGAGTCTCTGTACAAAATGAGAAGAAGTACCTTCAGTTACATCTGCAGCTTGGTGAGGATCCCATTTTTCGAAGATATGCTGGCAAGGGATCCCACCTTTGTTAATGGGAGAGTGATGTCTTTGCAAGACAGAGTAGCTGTCGCTCTGAGGTTACTGATCTCTGGTAACTCTCCGGTTACCGTAGGATCCTCTCTTTGTGTGAGTGAGTCAACTGTCTTGCTGGTAGCTCATGTGTTTGTTAAGGCTATGTGGGACCGAGCAATGCACCACTGTAGCTGGCCTGGCTCCGCTAAATTGGAGAAGATCAAGCACAAGTTTGACAAGATCCACGGCCTGCCAAACTGTTGTGGTGTTTTACATACAGATCACATCATGTTTGGATCACAAAACCATGACCATGAGGAGAATGACGTTGTGCTAATCCAAGCCGTTGTTGGTTCAGATATGAGGTTTGTAGAGATTTGGATGGACTATGATCTCTTGGAGGACTACGAGAAGGGTGGTTGGCTAAATGGCAGTAGCCTGAAGTTATCAGATGGCTTGGAGATTGGGGAATACATCATTGGTGATTCTGGATACCCTCTTCACCCTTGGCTCCTCACACCTTATAAGTTGGATAATGACCTCTCACGCCCAGAGTCCAAAGTGGAGTTCAACAGGAGACATTCTACAGCTACAGCCATCACTCGCAGGGCGCTGGCAAGGTTGAAAGGCACGTGGAAGTGTCTACAGGGCGAAGGGTGGCATCCAAATAATAAACTTGAGATGCACCAGACAATCCACACGTGTTGCGTTTTGCATAACTTAGTGATAGAGATGGAAGAGGGTGGAGGCATGCCGAGCAATCAGGACGAGAATTACATCGAGCAAGTACGACAGTTAGTAGAAGAGAACGCTGTCAGGGTGAGGGATGCACTGTCCCAGCACTTGATGGGATCTGGAGGTAAAATAACACAGCTCTTAATGTGTTTGTACGAATTTCTGCTTTATCTATTCATTTTATTGATTCCATCCTATCCTATTGTTTCCATCTTTCCTCTGTTGTTTGTCAGTACATGCAATGGCAGAAGAGGAGGAACAAGAAGCAGCACTAGTTGCATCCGGTTCAGGAGATGGAAACAATGAACAAGAAGGGCGCCGACGACAAACAGCAGATCGAGGAAAGAAGGCGCATGAGAGCTAGCTAGGGAGATCAGACCAGATCTTCCTGTCCAGTGAATCAATTTGGTATTAATCCAATTGTCTCTGCTAGTATTAACTGTGCTGCTCTGTTTTATATATGGCTCCGAGATATGTTAAAGTTACCTATTATGTGTTGATCGATATACCTAATTATATTAATTAGCAATGTGCTAGGCAGAACATTACGTATTACTCCCTCCGTTCGGAATTACGCGTCCAAAAATGAATGTATCTAGATGTATTTTAGTTATAGATACATCCATTTTTATGACAAGTAATTCCGAACGGAGGGAGTACGTGTTTAGGACAGGTTCTTATGTATTTTTGCCCTCTATGTCTGTGTAGGCTTCTGGTAATGGAGGCAGAGTGATGCTGCAACATGAATTAAAAGTTGGTCGGGAATATTTTTCCTGGGTGTTTCCATGTCTTCCCCGAAAGAGAAGTATTGTGTATGTCGTATATTATTGACAGACTATTTGTAATTCTACCTCTACTTCTATCTATGCACTGAGAGAGCAATTCATATGCCCCCCAAAAAATGAGCGATTCATAGCGTGGCTGCATGGAGATTAAAGACTATTTGTGATTTCTTTTCTAGAGTTTCTGCAACCTGTATGTTTAGACATGACAGGTGTTTGGGCATGATTTTATTCATTCATTCAGTTGTAGCAGCTGTGTTGGAATATGTGATAATGTGTTGGCTGTCCCTAGGCTACTCAGAGTGGGGAGATGACTCACAGCCTAGAGTGTTTTGTGGCAGTTGATCAACTGATTTGGCACCGGAGTTATAGATCTTGCCAAGTGGTTGTAGTGTGAGATTTGCAATTTATTCACAACAGTTGTTTTTGTATACGGTAAGTAGCGTCCATGGCTTATGTGGTTTGTAGTTTTCGTGTAATTTTGCAGCAGACACATATCTGATTTGGAGATCTTGTGCGCCATCAGGTTACTTTGTGTGGTCGGCGTTGGCCTTTTATGGTACTGGTAAGGCATGACCAAAAGACAAGCTTCTATTGTATCTGATGAGCAGAGCAGTTGTTTTTTTTTTCCTTCTCACGATTTGCGGCCTGTACAGTTAGCGAGCTTTATATTTTTTCTACTGTTTAATTTGCTGGAACTTTCTCCCACAGCAGGGCTCCTTAATCCTTATTACGTACATTACAACTTTTAGAGGGGCTGGGCTTTTTTAGAACCGTTCGTTCATGTCGATCTAACGGCAGACAAATACGAAGTACTGGGTAGTACTCCGATGAAAATACGTGAAAGTACTAAAACGAGTGGGGCCGGTACTCCTGACAAGGTGGGGACGCGTTTTAATATAGGGGCAGTTTAGTCCTAGGAAAATTTGCACGCGCCGCCCCTCTCGTCGAATGCAAAACCGCCGCCATGGTGCTACAACTTCCACAATTACTCATCGGCGGCCATCTCCTCCCTCTCCTCCAAGTCCATCACAGTCATCTCCTCCTTCTCGCCGCTGCAACTTCGCTCCACTCAGGCAACCCCCCTCACCCACCCCCACCCCCTCTTCCATCGAAGCAAGAATCGGCAGATCGAGCTGATGGCCGGCAGCGAGAACACCGACTTCGTGCAGATCGCCGGCGGCGACCAGGTCAAGTTGGCCAGGTTGAGGGAGATCCGTTCTTGGTTTGACAACACAAGGCAGATGAGCTGGACGGCAATGGCCACTTTCAAGAATTTGACGAAGAAGGAGAGGGCAAAGCTTTGCCCCCCGCCCGCACAACCGATTCACAAGATCGAGATCCTCCTCTGGGCGATGGAGCAGGCCAATTCGTCCAGCAAGTGGACCAGGCGGAGGTGGTGGGCATTCAGATCCAGGGTAGAGCATCCACTGGATCAGGAACCAACCGAGTCACGGGAGACTCCGAAGAGCAAGATGAGGAGGACAGTGGTCGCGACCTCGCTTCCCCGCCGTTCTCCACGCTTCCCTCGCCGCTCTCCTCGTCTGAACGGCGGCGATAGCTATGTTTAGAGTAAGCTTCCCCACTCCTCATCTTCCTACTGCTCGTGCTTACATCGTGGTGATACTGATTGTAATAGCTCAGAGAGGGAATGCTATATGGCATTTTAATCTCAATGAATTGCATGAATATTTGAGTACATGGATTTGGAGGATGGATTATGATATATGTGAACCCTAGGCATCATATGAACCCTAGGACTAATTAGTAATGTTCTAGTGGTAGACATTGAAATATTTCGGTACACACCGGTAGGCACTGAAATATTTCGGTACTGTCCTAGGCAAAATTTGTAATGTTGTAGTGGTGGACACTGAAATATTTTGGTACACACTGGTAGCACTGAAATATTTCGGTACAATGTTGTAGTGGTAGACACTGAAATATTTCAGTACACACCGGTAGGCAATGTAATATTCGTTACTACAATTTCAGTACACACCAATGCACACTGAATTATTTCAGTACTGCAGTTTCAGTACACACCGGTACACACTGAAATATTTCAGTACTGCAAATTCTATACATAGTTGGCATTTTGTCATTTATTTGTGAATTAATCCATGCATCATATGGCCTAACTTTGTACATGAGTTTGGGTCAATTTCATGTCTATTTATTGTTAAAATTTATTGTCATGCCATGAAACACAAGAAAAGTCACTGACCCAAGCTTGCAAAGATGCCATATCAATGTTGCTGATATGAATATGCATGTTTTCACCAAGTCTTGTGTCTGAATTAAATCTGAGCATTTTTTCTTGATGGTATCCATGAATCTAGAACTCATATGAATTTTCTCATGTTGGATGTTTTGTTCTCCATCATTTGTACTAGCATTCCGTGCGATTAGATGCCATGACAAGACCCCTGGCAAATTTATTTTCTTGCCTCCAACATCCTAAGTGTGTTTTGCAGGAAAAAACCTGGAGTTCACCAGGCTGGCTGAAGTTGTGAGGCTGGGAGGCTGATGGTGCTGCTACTGGTTGATCCTTCTTCTTTCATCTTTTGTTCGTCCTTTCTCAAGCCATTGGACCAGGGCTACTTCCCTATGTGCTGTTAATGTATTAAGTAGTTCCTTCGAATTTGTAGTATTAGTTAGTTTGAATGTGGAAGTACCTTAATTTTTAGGAACGAAATGTTGCTTTGTATGACCAAGGGTTTGATACCTTAATCTTTGGATAATTAATTATGTGAACTGTTGGATGTAGCGCACAACGAAACGCCTCTCCGATTGATACTAGTTCAACATGTCGGTCCAATTAGAGACCAACCACTACCATATAGAACAGTTAGCATTTCATACTACAACCTAGCACGTACAAAACATCACATAGTGGAAGCACATCCCTAAGCACCTTGCATTGTACAAGGTCTTAGAGACCAGCCTCTACCATATATAACAGTTACCATGTCACACTACAGCCTATAAAACATCACATAGTGGAATAATCATAGCTAGTAGAGCATTAGTTACCAGTTAATAATAGTTGCAATCCATCACAAGCAATAGTACCTAGATATGAGTAGATATAGGTACGGTAATACACGACAAGTACTCGCAAACAAGAGCTAACATAACAAGTTCATTTCACATTGATACATGACCCACCCCAGTTCTAAATGAGGTGGATGGTGATCATCATCCTCAAGTCATGGCGACGGGTGTTCGCAACAGTGAGTAGGATGGCCTGTCCTACCCGAAGATTCTTGGCACGAAGGAACTTCTTCCACCCTGCCCTGCTCAAGACAGTGCGACCGTCCGTGTCCACTGCATAGGCACAGCTGGTGATGGAGCCCGTTCTGGTAAGGCGTAGTCCAGCAGCCATGCCTTCTTCGTCCGGGTCGATGCCACAGCTATCAAGTAACCTCTTAGGTAATTTCTGAAAATAGTTGACATGATATATGATCATGTCACGTGCAATTATCAACAAAGCATACACTTCAAGACACATATATCATTGGATTCAACACTGAGCATATATATCATCACATCACTACACTATACGCCAAGCATCAAATTACTACAGCAATTAGGCATATCATTAGATTACTGCGTACACTAAGCATATCATCGCATATTACTACACTACATGCATGTCATAAAATTCTTCACTAAATGAATTCTAAACTAGGCCTCTCATCACAGTACTACAACATGCATATCATATGAACTACTACACTAACTAAGCATGCATATCATGTAATTACCACACTAAGTAACATACCATGATATGCCGTTTAACATTCGTCCTTGTGAGGCGGGTCACGAATGGCTTCCCTAGGTAGTCTTCACGTAGCGGAAGCATGTCCCAGAGGTTTCCGATTTCCTCGTCGCCCAGTCTGAGTCCTTGGGCATACAGGTATTCAACAAGTGGGTTCTCATCATCATATGAATCAGCACCATCTTCCTCCTCATGAACTTCATCCTCACTATGCGGAATAAAATTTAGATAGATAACAGAAATCCTGGGCCTATCTCTTCTGAAGGAGAAGCTGATCAATTCACCCCCACTAAGACGCATGCGGGTGATGAAACGATCCCAATCATCTCCTCCTATCTGGGTTATCTTTCGCCCCTTCTCGACCTGCATAGTGTATGGGCCCCCAAGAGCGTCGAAGGTCACGGTGTCTCCAACGAGCTCATTGAATGCCAATCTCACATTGCATGGTACGATCTGCGTAAGATAAAAACAAATAACAGACACAATACATTAGTGGAAATAGCAAAATAAACAAAAAGAATGTACTGTCAGAACGTTCATATAAATTGTTACCGCTGCAACAACAAAAGAAGGCTGGAAGTAGATGCCGAACAGCGTGGCAGTAGAAAGGCTGGTCCGGCACCGTGAGTTGCAGCGTCCACATTGTGCTTCCTCCATTCTACACAGAACATGTTGAACTCTAAGTTGAATTGTACATAGTACAATACAAAGATCATGCATATAATAAATCATAGTGATAACCTATACTGGCAATGGCTAATCAATCTATTTCCTATCATCTACGTAATAAAGCAATGCCAATGACAATGGCAATGCCCGTCTCATCTAAACCTGGGAATAGTTCGGCCTCCCAAACTAAAACCAGTCCAATCCACGGCACACATCAAAACCAAACCAATCCAGATATTTTCATTTAGAATCTAGACCAAACCGAACTATACATGCTCGTCATCCAACCCAGTCCAAACCGTTTTCAACTTTTGGATTGAATCCAAAGGTTCAAACCGTGGACAAAGCCATATGCGAGGGCACGTCATGAATCTAGATCAGACATGGCGTCAAAGCTCGAGAGAGCCGACGAGCTCCGGCCGGCAACAGCGGCTCTTGGATTTGGAGCAGTAGTAGGTGGTAGTGGCGGCTCAAACTAATTGATTGATTTGGTCTCAAACCATAGAAACCAAATCAAGATCCAATCCAAAAACTAAGTTTCAGTCCAAACCAATCGGCTCAGATCCGCCTCCGTAGGGAGACGCGGTTGGGGAAGGGAAGAAGAGGGGAGATCTCACGTACTTGCCGGAGTTGGCGGCGGCCGCGCACCGGCAGCGAAGAGAGGGGTCATCGGGAGATGGCGGCGGCGACGACGACGCTGGTCGAGAAGGGGAGAAAGAAAGATGTGGAGTGGTCGAGACGGGGAGAAAGAAAAATGTGGTACATGTGGTGGCGCGGTTGTGTGGATGACAAGGGGACCCACTTGTGAGAGCGATAGCAATTGATGGCAAACCGCAGGAGGAGGAGATGAGAAGGCACTCAAATATTTCGGTACTTCCCTAGGCAAAATTTGTAATGTTGTAGTGGTGGACACTGAAATATTTTGTTACACACCGGTAGGCACTGAAATATTTCGGTACAATATTGTAGTGGTAGACACTGAAATATTTCGTTACTACAATTTCAGTACACATCGATGCACACTGAATTATTTCAGTACTGCAGTTTCAGTACACACCATATAGAACAGTTAGCATTTCATACTACAACCTGGCGCAACACTGAAGCGCCACTACCATATAGAACAGTTAGCATGTCTGAAGCAACAGTGAAGCGCCATTTGTGATAATTGCACCATCAAAACAACAACTAAACATGAAGGAAGCATTCACCACCAATAAAGTTAAGGCCACACATATAGATAGCATTCTAAGTTACCACCACATGTACCAGGAAGTTCACCACAGATCCAGTTCACACACACAATACATTACATTACATTACGTTAATAGAGGTAGTTTCCAACCAGTTCAGACCCAGATGCAGCTTTCCAAAAGTAAAACATCATCAAATATAGTGATGATGAGTACGGCTTCCAGCTTCTGATGATCAGCATGATGTACGACTAGAGGTTAGGGTTATTCAGGACCTTGTGGAGGGCAGAATGCTGAGCCCCGATCTTGTAGTCATGACTGCTAATGGATGTAGCCCGACAATGCTCCATCAGATGCTCCTGCAACCCAGACCTGGGCTTGGGCTTGCTGCAGTAGGGGCACCTGTACTTGTCCTTCCTCCAGTTGTAGTACATGGCAGATCCTTGGGCCCTGATCTTCTACACCTCCTTCTCTTTAAAGGACTCGACGTTCCCCTCGTCCACATCATCTCCAGATTCATACTGCACACATTAATGACTGACATTAATACATTATGCATTCAAAAAATTATAAACACGTAATACTAACTCAATGCACAAATAACATTTCAACTAGGCCTTACCTCGTACGGCTCATCTTCATCAGAGTCATATGGGTAGAACCCAGTCTTGTCCCACTTCCTCTTGCCCACAAGATCCTCCTCTTCCTGCTATATTGTCAAACAAGCACATCAATTACAATGAATTGAATTGCAGTTAACAGAATGTCATTACAAACAAAATTGTGAATGTGAACCACATTGGTATGTTGCAAGTGACCAAATGCTTTCCTTATAAATGAAGAATCTAAGCAATCAATCAAAAGACATATGATTTCCTTCATAAATGCTAATGAAAATGCAAGCTGGATTCTTGACATTCCCTGAATTTACCCAACACTTTTCTTTTGAGGGAATTCCCCCCCACACTACTTAATGGAAACATATAGTATATTTTATTGCTAGGATCCTGCCTTGGAATGTTTACTGCACACTTTACATATAGTATATACTAATTACAGAAGCCAACTACAAATTTCAATATGCACAGATTACTGTTTTTGGAATAATGCAGCAAAGCTCCTACACATATTAACATAATGCAGTTGTTAATTAGGTACAACTTCAACTATAAATGCATACATCTCCAACAAACATCTAAAATTTCATTACTTACCTAAACAACAACAAATTATACTATAGATGAATCTTGTATCATCTAAATCAATTCATTGGCACATCAAAATTAATGCATTCCAAATCAAATATGTTTCCATCCAGTATCATTGAACCACATATCAAATCTAATAATCATAAATGTCAGCAGCATTGAACTACAGATCTAATAATCATATGACATCTATCTGGCCTTAAATTCCCCCTTAAATAAGGTATTCAACCTCATACTAATTAAAATCTAACAAGCAAAAATTCAACTACTAATCTAATAAGCATCTGAAAAAACCCCAAGATGCTTTTATCTCTGAAGCAACAGCATTGCAGAGGATGTTCAATGCTGTCAATATCTCTGAAGCAACAACAAAATTCCACAACTAACCCAAACTAAATAAGCATAGACTGCCCCTTCCCCTCGACCACGCTTCCCCTCTCCTTCAGAAGCCCCAATCCAGCACAAAAAAATCCAGCCCTTGAGAAGCTCTTTTTGATTAACATGACAACACCCAGTACATGAGCACATCCTTCACTATATTTAGAACCAAACTAATGCACCATCTAATCACCTCAGGTAGAAAATTTCCAAAACACAAGGCCATGCACAACCCATCTCATAGCCTATGCCTGACAGGCATCAATCAAGCATCAAATAACTGCAACTATGACAACATGCATCAATCAAGCATCTAAGAATTGCAACTATGACAGACATAATCCCTAGAACTGAGCATCCATTTAAATAATCATCAAGCCAAAGAACTAAAGCAGACACCAACCCAAACCAATAGAGAAGTATATATTTGACTAATCCATCGTCTAATCCTCAAGCCAAACACCTAAAGAATTGCAAAAATTCCACTACTAATCCAATAAGCATCTGAAAAAACCCCATCCCTCAATCCGGCTACTTCTACCCTAATCTAATAATCATATGTGGTCCACCATTCTTGCACAAATCAAATACAGAAAAACCATAATGCAGAGAAAATCCTACCTCCAACAAATCTAACCAAACAAAGTTCTGGCCACAAACACTACAATCTAAAAACTACCAACTAAAAGTGATAAGCAGATACCTTCTGCTCCGCCTCCTCCTCGCCGGAGCCGGCCTCCACCTTCTCCACCTTCTCCACCTCGTGCGCCTCGCCAGAGCCCGCCCCCACCTTCTGCGCCTCGCCAGAGCCCGCCTCCACCTTCTGCGCCTCGCCGGAGATCGCCAGAGCGGGCGCATCTGGCTGGACCGCGCCGCTACAGCCCGACCCCGCCTTCTCCACATCTCCAGCGGAGGGAGCACCGCGTTGGACTCCGGCACGCCCCCTCACAAAGGTGCCCGCAGCGACCTGCCGCGACTGCTCCACCAGATCTGCGCCCCAATCGGGGCGCTCGCCTCCTGCGTCCGCCATGGCGATGGAGAGGATGCGGTGAGGGAGACGAGGAGGTTGGAGAGGAGAGGGAGTGGGGAGTGGGGAGTGGAGAGAGGGAGACGATGCGGCGAGGGGAAATGGTGGGAGATGCGGCCGGAGGTGGTTGCCGTCCACATTTATATGGTGGGACAGTTTTGGCAACTACCCATGACACGTGCTGCCCCACGCGCGGGCGGCTTCACGCGTGCACGAAAGGCCGCTGTATACAAACAAATACATATACAGCTGGGCATACGATCCTATATGACGACCAACACGCCCGAAACCAAGGAAGCGTGCACCCGCCCTCCCTCATGCGCCCTTAAGGCCAGCCCATGTGAGGGGCGGGAAGCCCCTTTCGTTTTTTCCTTTTTATTTTTTCTGTTTTCTATTTTTCCTTTTGAAAGTAATTCAGGATTTCTACAAAGTTGCAAATTGCGAAAAAATGTTCGCATTCCAAAGTTGTTCATGGCTTGAAAAAATGTTCAGGACATGATAAATCTCACAGATTCAAAAAATGTTCATGATTTTAGAAAGTGTTCATATGTTAAAAAAATGTTCATGAATTTTTAGTAAATGTTCAAAATATTTTGAAAAATGCATGAATTTTTTAAAAATGTTCATGAATTCGTAAAATATATTAGGAAATTTTAAAAATGTTCACAATTTCAAAAAATATATTTCTGAATTTGGAAAATTTTCCTGATTTCAAGAATAGTTCATCGTTTAAAAAATTGTTCCTGAATTCAAAATATGTTTATGTTTTTCTTAAGAAACCATGAATTTTAAAAAATTTCGCAATTTCTTAATAATACGAATATTTTTTGAAGTTGATGAAAAAATATAATTCAAAAGTGTTCACCCATTTTTTTAAAAAAAGTTCAAATCTTAAAAAATCACAAATTAAACGTGTATCAGAATGATGCTAAAAGTAGAGCATGAGCATGTATCAATTGATGCTACCTATTTGTGTTTGAATGGGCTCAATAAAGCATGTGCTGGTTTATGCTCTCTGCGTGACTGTGATGGTAACGAAGACACTTGCTTGGCTATGGTCTTGCTGTCAAATTTAAGTTTCAGTTCTTTAAGACTCTTTGTTTTTGCTGCTTCGTCGGGATCGACTAGCTTTCTCGGGTGTCCACGTGCTCTCTTCCTTTTCGGGGAGTTGGGTGCACCACTTTTGGGGGAGTTGGGTGCACCGGTATCCTTCTGGGAGTTGGATGTGTCGGGTTCGTTGGAACCATCAGGATTGTTGACTAATTGTACGTCGTCTTCTGAACCATCAGGTAGAACTGCTTGCTAGGCATCGTACACCTCCTTCTGTATAAGAGAGAGTGCCGCGTTAGTTCTAAACATGAGACTTATGAAATAAATGATATATTCTTGATGTAGCGCTAACCGTTATGAGGAACTTATATGATTCGAGACGAAGCGCATTGCAATTTGAATGCAGTAAGGCTGTACATATTTTCCACCTGAAAATATCTATCCTTGCCTATATTTGATAACCGACACTTACGTCAGCATAGCTTTCAAGCTAAACAAAGTATAAATTTAAATTAGGCATTCAATTACCTGGTTAAAAATATCGGTCATTTCATCCCCGTTCCATGACAACATGTACTGCAGTGTCCAAACCGTACAGGAAGTCCTGCGATGTTTAGTTAAAGATCAGTAATCTTATTCGTGTAGGCAAATAATAATCTATGAGGCCATCCGTACCCATCGGTCTGTTGTGGTATGTTCTCATAGCGTTTTTTGGTCCATTCGGCAAAATTGATGTTCTTAGCTGGTGATATCAACCCATTCTTGACAGCTTCGTCAATGCAGCACTGAATCGAGTCCACCTAGGGTACGACGAGTTAGACATAGGGTTACGGTACTTTGGGAGCTCATGTGCCATGCGGATCAAAAGAGGCAGCAAGAGAACACTTACAAGAGAATCTTCCTTGGTCTTGTCGCAATGATAATTCATGGAGTTCAGAGTCTGAATTTTTTTTTGTAAAAATTAAACATTATTACCATCCAATGGTTTTGGTGTACATTCAGTGGGACATGCACCTGCAGTAAAATTTGGGTTGGGTTGAGAACCGAAATTTGTCGTGTACAGTGTGTACATAAACTATGAAAGTGAGGAAAACGTGTACCTTTCGGTGCCCTACAAATTTTTCTGCTACACGAGCTAACCATGAGGCTGCACGTCCAACAGGAACCACCCCCTTCATTTGTAACAACTTTTCGGTTTCTTGAGGGGATATGATTGAGGTAGTATCATTCTCAATTTGGCTAATGCGAGCATATGCCATAATAACCTGCCAAATTTTCAATCATACAATAATAAGACAGTTGTTGCAGTAATGATGTAGAATAGAGTATAATGTGCTTACATCACCATAAATGTATTTGTCGTCCAAATTTTGCTTCAGATTTTCTGCTGTGAGGCTAATGTCTCCAATTCTAACTATTTCAACAGGGTCGTATGTTCCACGGATGTAAACGGCTGTCTCTATGTCCTCATCTGTGAACTTGTAATCATTACCAAAGACAGGCTTCATCGGAGTTAATTGTGGTTCCTCGTTGTTTTTCGTCACATGTCTTGCACTTGGTGTACTCGAAGTCCCTGCCGTGAATTGGCTAGCCCTAGGAGTTCTTGTCAGGGATGAATTGCACACATTGACTTGATCCTACAATGAACAAAGGTAGTTCATCATTAGTTTGTTACTTTTAGATATTAACGTGTTCGGCCATATTGATCACCTACACGCCTCCTTTCTGTGACACTGTTTGTCGGTTGCTTGTAAATTCGTATTTTATTTCCTGTAACAATGCAAACAATAATGAACATGAAGGAACATATTCATACAAAATACAAGATGCACAGTATGACATACATGGAGTTCCCTCCTTAAGTCTTTAATGTCGTCCTCGGCCTTCGACAACCTAGGATTAGTGCCAGTTTTAGTCTTCATGTCGATCAACTCTTCACCTAGGGTCTGGTATTTGACATCAAATCTGTGCTCAATTTCCATTAACTTCCTGCCTACCTTCTTTTCATGATCAGCAATGCGTGCATTCATGGCTTCAATTACCATGTCAATCTGTGTAAACAAAATACAACCCCGTTGATAACAATAGGTAAATGAATGAGGTTCCATGACACCTATTTGTGATATTGCAAAAACAAATAGTCTTTGGAGTACATACTTGCTGGCTACTAAATTGCTGTCCTTGTGATGGTGCTCGA
Source organism: Triticum turgidum subsp. durum (assembly GCA_900231445.1). Taxonomy (NCBI): domain Eukaryota; kingdom Viridiplantae; phylum Streptophyta; class Magnoliopsida; order Poales; family Poaceae; genus Triticum; species Triticum turgidum. Next base: position 721,637,830 of record LT934124.1, on the reverse strand, counting down.
TACGAATCATGTTGATGCACATGTTCATTAATTTTTCTTGGAAAATTATTTGAATTCTCGGACGGTCGTTGGGGAGCACAAATTTCCAGGACAACCTTTTTTTATAAAATATAATGAACCATTAGTACCAAATAAAAAATCGGGTATAGAAAGTTCAATTGTAGATAGGTACCAGCCAGTTATGAAGACCTCCTTTCTCGTAAGCATCGCTTCTTAAAGTAGCCATCATTTCGTCCCATCGTGCGATCAATGGAGGGGGTCTAGAAGCATACATCAATCGGCCACTACGCACGTGCTCCCAGTACCAATACGACACAATAAATTAGTTCATCACCATACAAATATGCAACAAAATAATAATTAAAGGACATTAAGTAGTGATCTAGCACTAACCTGGAGCAGAATTAGATTTCCTTGTAGATTTACATGATCTCGATTTCTAAACTTGTGAATGGACTTGAAGAAGTGATTAAGTGTGAAAGATCCCCAATTAAATTTCCGAAGGTTTTCAAGATTTGTAACAAGGTTGAGAAATTTCGAGTCCACATAATGTTGTGCTGTTGGTGCTAGAACAGTACCAATTGCATACAGAATGAACCGTCTCAGTAAATCGCCGTCTGGGGCTTTGGAAGCTCAAATCGCCGTTTCAAGGTCAGAAATCAAAATTTGCCCATTGTTTGCATAGGCGGTAAACAATTCTGTGTCGGTTTGCATATCCAGATGTGGCTCTATATCCTCCCCTTCTATCGGAATGCCAAATATACACTACACGTCCTCTTTTGTTATAGGAATTGGCGTTTTACCAATGGTAATGGATTGTGTGTCCATATCTATTCTCTTGGCTAGTCTAACCAACATTATGCATCGTAGAGTCACTTCATGCATCTGGGTTAGACCGCCAAGACTGGTTCCTGATATGATGTAGTTTTTGTGGTCTGGTGACAACAGTTTCATGGTTTTTCCGAACCTTGTTTGTGAGCATACTAACTTCATATGACCATGCTTTTCGGCGAGTTCCTGTTACATGCCATTAAATTATACTGAGTACACATGAATTATGTGTACGAAATGATTATACACAAACAGTCAATTACTTACCGCATCGGTAATTTCGGAGATGGGCTTTTCTCCATTATGAAGGTTTGTATCTGAAACTGACATTGCTGGCTCGTATGCAATGATAAAATCCGGCTCAATTAATCTGAATTTTTTTGGAAAATGTATAACAAAATTAGCAGCGAATTAATTTTAACAAAATTAACGTCATTTAACATATGATCCACTTATGGGTTTAAGCACAGAACCTATTTGGGTTCAAAACCTATGAGGGTTCAACTACTAAAGGAGCGGCCGACAATGATTATAAAGAGTTACGATCAGGTAATACCTTATCTCGGAGACGGTGCCGCCGAGTAGATGGCGGCGGTTAGTGCGTCGCAAACTATAAGTGCCGGGATAGCGCGGTCGACGGCGCAAAGGAAAAATGGCGCGTTCACTCCAGGGGGAGGCGGCGAGAAGAACACTAACGTCCGACCCCTCAGATCACGTTGGCGGTGGGCGGCGAGTGGTGGCCGCCAACTCCTGTATTCCGTGGGCGACCGACGTCTCCGATCTAATCTTGAAGCGGTCGTGGGAGGTGCAGACGGCCCGGGTGGTTAGAATGCAGAGCTGTAATCGCGGGATTTAGGGAGGGGTGGGCCGCGTGAGTTATGTGAGATTTGGATAAATG
>LT934124.1:721611314-721621435 GCA_900231445.1 Triticum turgidum subsp. durum | reverse complement strand
CCCGCCCCCACTGCCGCCCCAGCCTCGACGCCGCCCCTCCTCCCCGTTCGGTCCGGCTCCGGCGACCCCCTTTCCTCCCTGTCCCCTCGATCCTCTTCATATAATTTTTTTTCATATAATTTTTTTTTCATATGCATATGTTGATTATATGGATGGATGGATGATGTATATGTTCATTATATGGATGGATGGATGATGTATGCTTTTTTTCATATAATTTTTTAGGCAGATTTTTAGATTTTTTTAGGCAGATTTTTAGAATTTTTTGTGTATGTATGTTATGTTTATATGTATGTATGTATGTTCATATGTATGTATGTTTATATGCAAAGCATATGCAAAGAAAAATGTATGTATTGTCATATGCAAAGATTTTTTTTTGTTTTTTGCATTTTTATAAAAATGTATATATGTTCTCTGTGTGTATATATGTTTTATGTTCATAGATTTTTATTTGAACATTATTTAAAAAAACAAGCAATACAAGAAGAAGAAAAAGAATGAGAGGAAAAAGGAAAAAAGAAGAGGAAGAAAGGAGAAGAAGAGGGGATAGGAAGAAGAGGAGCAATAAATAAGAAGAAGAAAAAAGAAGAAAAAGAAGAGGAGAAGAAGAAAAGAATATAGGAGAAGAAGAAAAAATAGAATCTTTTTTCTATTCTTTTCTTCTTCTCCTCTATTCTTTTCTTCTTCTCCTCTTTTTTTTTCTTCTTTTTTTTTCTTCTTCTTCTTCCTTCTTCCTTCTTCCTCTTTTCTTCCTTTTCCTTATTTTCCTTTCTCGAGGGATAAGAAGAAAAGAAGAGGAGAAGAAGAAAGAAAGGAATAGAGGAGAAAGAAGAAACTTTGAGACGAGGGGGGGGGTACCGATACCCCCTCCCCGATAACATTATTTTCCCATGTATATGTATGTTGCGTCGTTGTCGATATAACGAGGGTGTCGAAGATCGCCGAGGGGTCGAGGGTCGGGAACTAGGGTAGAGGGTCGAGGGTCATTAAGGGGTCAAGGGTCGAAGGTTTCAGGGTCGAGGGTTCCTATAGTGTCAAAGTATTGAAGAAATCCAATAGCTTGTGGGCGTCGATGCCCACGTCGATGCCCACGTCCTTTGTGGGACATAGATGTACTATTCAACGCCGACCCCCTCCAGATAGCTTCAACACGTGGGGGGGGGGGTCGATATTACCCCCTCCTAGCTTGAAGCGTTCTCGAGGCCACCCCCTAACCCTTGAAGCGTTGTCGAGGCCACCCCAAACCCTAGAGAAGCAGCGTCGAGGCCACTAATATGATTCCTTATTGTGATTAGCTAGCTAGTTCTACGTTTTCCACTAATATGTTGTAGATATTTGTAGAAACTATGGACACCCCCCGAGACGAAGCACAAGAAGCGTTGTTGAGGGACATAATCGCAGAAGGAAGTGATGCCCTCTCGATGTTTCTCAACGACAACGATGGTCTGGAAGGAGAGGGTGAAGAAGCAGCTGGCCCTCTCCTCATTGATTTACATGGCTCCGATGACCCAATGCCGGTGCAAGAAGGAGAGGGTGAAGAAGTAGACCGTGAGGACAGCTCCGGTGATCACCAAATCGAGTCCGGCCAGGTATATATATTAGTTAAGCCTGTGCTGACTAGCTAATTGATGCATTCATTGTTTTGGTATGTACACATATTAATTAACTCTCGTCTTTGTTCTTTTTTCTAGCCCTCCGGATCGAGCACAACTTCGGTAAAGAGACGAGGCCCGAAGAAAAAGTTGAGCTCGGATGAAAAGTTTGAGATCATACAAATCGCGCGCGACGGCCAACCGATTGAACCCTACCGGACAAAGAAGGCATTTGTTGCTCAGTGTGGGGTTCTGGTTAGGGACAAGATCCCGATCAGCATCCAGCAATGGTATAAGCCTAAGAACGAAGACCCTGAGGTGTCTTATGTCAATGAGATGCAGAAAGAGAATCTTTGGACTGAGCTAAAGTCAAATTTCACCCTACCGCCGGAGGATGATCCGGAGAAGCCAGTTATAGAGCCATTAATCAAGTCTTTTGCTCTGAGGAAGATGGCAGACCTATTCAGGAATTGGAAGAAAGACCTCAATAGGTATGTCGAAAAAAATGAGACACCAGAATTCATTGGCAAATATGAGAAGTTCAGAGATGACTGGCCCGCATTTGTGGCCCACAAGACATCGGAAAAGAGTAAAAAAATGTCAGCGACAAACAAGAGAAATGCTGAGAAGAAGAAGCTTCACCATCGCACGGGGTCAGGTGGCTACCTCGTAGCCCAGCCTAAGTGGGCCAAGGCTGAGAATGATCTGCTTGATAAAGGGATTGAACTAGAGACAATGAACTGGCCAGAACGTTGCCGGACTTGGTTCTTTGGGGTCGGCGGATCCTTGGACCCTATAACAGGGAAGTGCATTTGGACGGAGGAACAATTGGACATACCAGTCAAGAAGCTTCGGCAATATATTGAAGCAGCGCAGCAAGGGACGTTCGTTCCAGACAGGGAGAAGGACGAGCTCACAATGGCCCTCGGCAATCCTGAGCACCCTGGACGGACACGAGGCACGCCAGGCTCCGTTTCGTGGAAGGCTGGATTTCCGGACACAGGGGGTTACAAAACCCACGAGAGGAGGAAGAAACTGGAGCAGAGCCAACTGCAGTCGCTGCACGAAAGGGTAATGGGGCTAGAGGAACGAGAAGCAGATCGCAGCAAACGACCTGCCGAAGCTTCCCCCGAAGCTACCCCGCCATCTCAGCGGAAAAGCAGCGTGGCTTCCACCGAGCTGCTTCAGCCAGAGCATGCCTTGACGGCTCCTGCCAGCTATCCCGTGGATGCTATCACGGATGCTGAAAATTGCCACCTTATGGCGCAATGGAGCAATTTTAAGGTCAAGGCGGCTGTTGGCTCTGTTTATCCTACTAAACCCGACTCAACTTTTCACTGCCGGCCGATTCCAGAAGGATATGCTAAGGTGATGGTCGATGAAATAACGGAGGGATTTGAGGACCTCCGGCTTGACCACCCTACCGGTGAAGGGGAGTATCGGCTGAGTTCTGCTCTGAAGACTCCATGCCTATGGCGGAAGGATCTCATCAACCTTCCGAACTGGACGCCTCCGCCTCCTCCTCCTCCTCCGGCGAGTCAGGGCACTCCGCCTCCTCCACCGGCGAGTGACGATCAGGGCACTCGGCCCGCTCCTTCTCCGGCGCGTGGCGGCACTCCGCCTCCTTCTCCGCCTGCGCCGGCGCGCCCGAGCAGCCAGCCTCCTCCTTCTCCGCCTCGTCAGCAAGGGCGGAAGAGACCCGCCGCCGCTCCAGCTTCTATGGCGCGTCACTGTCCTTCTCCTCCACCTCGTAAGCAAGGAAAGAAGACATCCGCTCCGTCTACTCTGCCGGCGTCTAGCAGTACAGCCAAAGGCGGGAGGAGATACAGATTCGGTCCTTCTCTGAAGACTCCAGAGAAGTTACCGTACGAGAGGAGCGAGGAGGAAAACGCGAAGATCGCGCAGACCGAAGTGGATGACTGGTTTCAAGGGTTGAAAGCAAAGAGACATCCACCTCCGGAGGAGAAGGTAGATCCGGTGAAAGGGAAGCGCACTCTGGCTGCCCTGACAAAACCACCCAAGTCTCCGCCGAAAGGCAACTATGAGCGCATTATTGGAAAGGCATTTGCCGAAGCGGAGAGGTCGGGAAGTACTAAAAGTGATCAAAGGATGAAAGAACGACGAGCTGGGAAACAAATTGCCCAGCTCGGCGAACAAGCGAAGCAATCGTGCCCCCCGCTCAAGGTGCCTGCTAGCGACATCGTCGATCCGAGGATGGTGCCCGATTATGGCAATCCTGCAAATTACCTGCCCGACGATGTACATTATGATATCTTGGAGGTGTAGATACAAAGATACGAGTACGGGAAGCCTCTCGTCAAAGATGAAAGTTCTCTATCAACGATGATGCGAAGATTGCATGATTGGTACATGAAAACCTGCAAAGAGTCTGAGGGGAGGAATACTTTGTATATGAGAGTTAAAAAGGAGCATGACCTCCTTGGAATTGAACTGTTGCCTATTCCATTTGAGGAGTTCTATCAGTTTTTCAATCAATTGGCCATCGATAAAGCAACGGTCACCTCCTACTGTCTGTAAGTAGTACTACTTCCGTCATTAAGTCTCTCTATATAACTCAGCCCTTTCATTTGCATGTATTTATAATTATCCTCACTATATTATGCAGATTGAAGATCGCCGAATTGAAGAAAAGACAAGTGGGAGATATTGGGTTCATTAACACGTATCTCATAGATGCAACTGAGGTTCAATATCGTGCCCAAGAAACCGAGGCCAACTTGCTACGATCGTTGGAAATAAATGAACACAAAGATATAATACTCTTTCCTTACAACTTCAAGTGAGTGTTACTGTCTTGTGGCATATTTGGTTTCCTTATTAGTCCAGGTTATAGTAATGTAATATTGATGAGTTATGCATGTGTGCGCAGCTACCACTATATTCTCCTAGAGATTAAGCTTGAGAAGGGAGTAGTAACTGTCTTAGACTCCAAGCGAAAAGATCCCAAGGAGTATGTGGACATAACTGAAATGCTCGAGAAGTAAGTTAAATCGATCATTATCCACCATATCAGCAACTTTGTTCATTTCTGATATCAAGTAATTGTTTTCTTTGTATGGCAGGGCTTGGAGAAAATTCACCAAAAAAGCTCAGGGACTACCGAAGAAGCTGCAATTTAGGCACCCGAAAGTAAGTACTATATAGTAGCATATTCCAGGCATCTCCTAGTGATTCAAGCGCTAGTTTCATCAATACCATTTAGCATGCTTGCTAATTATCAGTTTGATTGACCTCTATTTCTTGTAAAGTGGTTGTGGCAGGAACAAGGGAATGATTTCTGTGGATACTACATTTGCGAGTCCATCCGCCACACGACCTGTGAGCGGGGCTACTCCGACAAACAATATGAAGTGCACAAATAACAATATTCACAATTTTATTTTATTACCATCATTTGTGTTGAGTTTCATTCATTCATATATAGATATATATATGTATTGACCCCCTTCTTAAAATTAGATGTTTCGGATGCGGGATGAATTCCTAGCACCAGATCGCATGCGAGTAATTCAAGAGGAATTGGCGGCATTATTTCTTAACCACGTGATCGCTGAAGACGGAGAATACTATGTGGACCACGCGTCCGTATTTTAGGAGATTATATATTTGTAAAAGATAATTATTGTATATATGTAGCCGGTAGTGTCGGATAGATATACGAGAACTTGTTTGTTCGACCAATCTCTCGGAGAAGGAGAGGTGGTCGATATCACTTCTCTCTGTATGCATATATGTTCATGACGATCTTCTGTTTGCTTACTAGCTAGCTAGCGTGTCTAGCTAGTCCTCTCTATACGTATGTATGTATGGTACGTAGCGTCGACCAAGCACGGACAAAAGAGAGGACACTTCTCTCTATTAATTAGCTAGCTATAGCACAATATATGAAACACCTAAATTAACCCCCCAAAACCCCCCAACCCCCCCTTTAAAAAAAAACAAAAACCACAGCCACATAAACGCTGACGCGTGGATGCCTATTGGTCCCGGTTGGTGCCACTAACCGGGACCAAAGGCCCTCCTGCCTGGGCTCAGGGGACAGGCCACGTGGAGGCCCTTCTGTCCCGGTTCTGGATTGAACCGGGACTAAAGGGGTCAGGGCATTAGTACCGACCCTTTAGTCCCGGTTCATGAACCGGGACTAAAGGCCCTCACCAACCGGGACAATAGGCCCTTTTTCTACTAGTGTACGGCCACTTTATAGATTATTCTCGAGGACCTTATAAAGTATTACAACCATATGCCTGAATCCACCATCTTGGCAACATCTGCCGCTACTCCTATCCATATGATGAAGGTGTGCTAGCTGGGCCACTGCCCAGACCACTCACCTAAGCCTAACATTAAAAGCCAAAAGCCCCAGCCGAGCCACATACCGGGTCTGGGGCACAATCCGGTCAGACGCACTCGTGTGTCGTCACCGCCATCTTCCACAGGTCCGCCTTCAGATCATATTGAGGCTTCTACCTTGTCTAGCCACTCTGCCATCGACGTCACCATGACGCCAGACAGCTACCTCCTCCTGCGCGAGTCCATCTCCGCGCATCGGACGCCGAGCCTCCACAGCGCCATGCCGTCGATATCCGTCGCCATCAATGTGTGAGATGAAGCACCGCTCCACCATCCCCCAGCCATCACTTGCTCCAAAACTATGCCCCCAAGAGGGAAAGCGATAAAACACCATCATCATCCGATTTGGAAGACCCAGATCTAGGGTTTCCCCCGGAGCATCCCGAGCCTGATGACGCAGACTGCAACGACGATGCCTCGACAAGGGAACGACATCTAAGACGCCGCCATCATCCGCCATGACCGTAGTCGGCGCGATTTTCATCGGCAGTTGCTCCACCAGACGTGCGCCGCTGACGTTGCTAGTCCCTTCAGCCGGAGAAAACTCCAAAGTGATGCCCTAAAGAGGGACTACGACGCAAAAGCGCCGCCATCGCTCGATCCCAAGGAGATCTAGGGTTTCCCCCGGAGTTGCCCGCGCTGTAAGGACCAGACAAGGGTAGAATCCCGGCGGATCTGCCCAGCTGCCGACGAGTCGCACCCGCCACCATGCCGATGGCATTCTAGAAATCAAGGCCCACGGTTGGGCATAGATCCGGCCGCGCCGCCGCGAACCGATTCGGTCACGCCGCCGCCGTCCCTGGCGACCGCGAGGTTAAATTCTTTAGTACCTTTCCTGGCATGATGTGTTAACTTATTAATTTTGATGGTATGGTATGGTATGGATTGTCAGGACCCCGACTCAATGCCACATCGATCTAGCATGTAACACCTCATATCACTTTGCGGCCGCAAGCACGGTATTCCCACGGGTGTCGCCTTACCTTTGCCCGGGACCGTTTGCGCCTTTTGGCACACGTATATGATAGTGTTGCTAGCATCCATATGATAAGGAGCCCGGGCTGACATGGCTAGTCGTAAACCCAAAGTGGCACAAACTTACAGGGACAGGCATCCATGACCCAACATCGAACGTGTCGGTCATCAGCGAGTGAATCCAGGCTGTAGCACTGGGCTAGCAGGACTCCGGTGAACCGGGCTATAGCGGGCTATCAGGACTCCGGTATTCATCGCGTGACATTTCCCCGAAGGGACAGACACAGGAACGAAGAAGGACACATGCCGGCCAGCCTAAGTGTTCCGGAGCAGTAGCAAGCTACCATGGCTCGGTGGAAACACTAGGAGACATTTCCCGGTAAGAGAGGCTACTAAAGATAAACAACTAGGTAGTCAGATCCCACACATACCAAGCATTGCAATAACATACACACAATATGCTCGATATGTGCAAATACAACATGGCATCACAACATGACTCTACAACTCAAGTATTTATTCAATAGGCTCCGAGGAGCGAGATATTACAAACAGGGGTCTCACGACCCAACATTCAGAGCATACAAATCAAAGCACAAGCGGAAGCTATCATGTCTGAGTACAGACATCTATAAATGAAAAGGGCTTGAAAGCCTGACTATCTACCAGATCCTGCCGAGGGCACAAGATCGTAGCTGAGGTAACAAGCTAAACGTCGAAGTCCACGTGGAACTACTAGCGAGACCGAAGTCTCTCTGCAAAAACATAAAATAGGCAACCGTGAGTACAAATGTACCCAGCAAGACTTACATCAGAACTAAATACATATGCATCATTATCAACAAGGGGATGGTGGGGTTTAACTACAACAAGCCAGCTTTGACTCGGTGGCTAACCTGAACTACGACTGCAAGTAACTCTTTTGAGGTGGCGCACACGAGTCCACATATTCACCAACCAATACACCACTATGGAACCGCTCCCGTCTCCCTACGAGAACGCCATCCATAGCACTCACGCTTATCTTGCGTATTTTAGAGTATCCACTTTCACTTGTCTATGAACTGATATAGGCAACCCAGAAGTCCTTTTCCGCGGACACGGCTATTCGAATAGATGATGTTAACCCTGCAGGGGTGTACTTCTTCACACACGCTCTCACCACTTACCGCCGTTTACACGACATGTACTCGGCAACCTTCAAGCGGAAGCCCAACGTGGGTGTCGGCCACGGCCTGCCTAAACACTCAAGTCTCTAGTCCAGGTTTATCGCCTATTCGGGTTCCATCCATGAGGAGATCCAGCCGGAGTTTCGCTCACAGCCCCAAACGATGTGAACAGGGTTCCGTGACACCAAACGGGCGCCCGGTATACCCGGCCACGTGCCTACCGCATCACAGCCCACCCCTCCGGTCAGCGCTGCCCACGGCCTCCAGCATACTACAAACACCAGAAACTACTTGCAACTCCTGGACAAAGGACAAGGGTGATTAAGAAGCCGAGAGGGTCCATTGGTTTTGGGCCCAATGCGTGGTAGTAGCTGAATCATGGATCACAAACACAGAACTCAGTTCCTGAGGACGGCTGCAATGAGACAACCCACCATGTACTCCTACATGGCCTCTCACCGCTACCTTTACCAAATCGTGTTCACACGCTTAGCTCACACACTGTAGGACATGTTCACACACCTCTTATTCATCCCCGATGAATCAAACCTGACTCAACTCTAAGCAGTAGCAGGCATGACAAACAAGCATGTATGAGTAGGCACAACAGGGCTCAAACAACTCTTACTCATGCTAGTGGGTTTCATCTATTTACTGTGGCAATGACAGGTCATGCAAAGGATAAAGGGGTTCAGCTACCGCAGCAAGTAACAGATGAATCGTTGTTGTCCTAATGCAGTAAAAGAGAGCAGGAGCGAGAGAGTAGGATTGTATCAGAATGAACAAGGGGGTTTTGCTTGCCTGGCACTTCTGAAGATAGCATTGAGTCTTCATCAGTGTTAACGATCACATCGTCGGTACAACGTCTATCGAGGGGGAACAACACCGGCAAACACAGAAGAAACACGATCAATGCAATGCACAATATGATGCATGCTATGACATGGCAATATGAATGTGTTTTGGGCTAATGCACCTAGCTATGATTTAAATGAGGTTGGTTTGAATACATGACTCAAATTCAAACTCCATATGTGATTATTCAAATGCCATTTAATTGATTTGTGCTAAACAGCAGATATAAGTGGTTCTAACATGCATGAAAATGGTACAGATGGATTCCTTGAATTTCTCTGATAATTTTTCATATATAAATTATTTAATTCTGAGCTACGGTTGAATTTCTATGAATTTTTGAAGTTTTGGATATTTTCTGAAATTTTCTGAATTATTTTAAATCCAGAAAGAATTAATTGCGTCATCCTGACGCCAGCATGATGTCAGCGAGTCAACGGCTAGGTCCAGGTCAAACCTGACGTGCGGGGTCCACACGTCAGTGAAACAGGAACTAATCCCGGTCAAACCCAGCGCTGACTGGGGTTTGACCAGGGGTGGGGCCTACTGTCAGTGGCTGTAGGTTGTTTAATTAGTTCGGTTAGCTCCTAATGACGGAGCCACGTCAGCTCCCGCCGGAGTTTCGCCGGCGACGACCTAAACTGCGGCGGCAACTCGCCGGACTTGAGCTGCGGGCGACGGATGGATGCGCGAAGGCCACCAGGGGGTAGCCCGCGCTCGACCGCGTCTAGCTGATCGATCGGAAGGCCTCGGAGTCGCCGGAGATGACGGCGGCGAGCACAGAAGCGGCGGCCGGAGCTCGGGCGAGCTCGGGGTCGAGGCCACATCGGTCTTGGCGATGCGGGGTTAACACCTACGGCGTCTACGCGGTGCGGCGAGAACGTTGGACGCATGCCTGGGACCGAATGGTCACCGGAGCGTCATCGCCGGCGAGCTTTGGCGGCGGCGCTATCGGGTGAGAAAGGCACGGCGGCTACGGCATACTAGGGAGAAAACGGAGAAGGGGAGGAGGATCGGGAGCTCACAGCGGTTCCAGTAGGCTTCGAAGCGGGCTCGGGGAAGGTCGGAGCTGAGCGGGGCGGCGAGGCCGATCTCCGGCGACCGAGGAGGGGAAAAGTGTCGGGGCGGCGCTTCGGGGCTCTTCCGGTCACGTGGC
>LT934124.1:721561626-721582117 GCA_900231445.1 Triticum turgidum subsp. durum | reverse complement strand
GCGGGCCTCCTGACGAGGCGGTGATCCCGACGTAGATACGCCCGGACCTGACGCGGTCGGGCGTGCCGATCCCGAGGCGGATCGCCCCTGGTCTCCTGTGCCTGCGACAGAATCCTCCTGGACAGGGTTTTCTTCAAAAAACATGGTTTCCTTCACCGTTTGCGCTGCAAGTTGTTCCTGTAACACCAGACTCAGGTAAAGGATTAGGAGAGTTAGTCAAAACTGGATCATCACAGTTATCATTGCCCATACGATCAACTCCAGAAATATGAGAGGGAAATAGAAGGATCTCTTTGCGAAGGAGAGCGCCGGCATTACGATGGAGTGAGGCAAAAGGAAATTGTGTCTCATCAAATACCACATCACGAGAAATATAGACGCGACTAGTCGTAACATCAAGACATTTAACACCCTTGTGTTGAGCACTGTATCCAAGAAAAACACATTGCTTGGAACGAAACATAAGTTTACGAGTGTTATAAGGGCGAAGATTAGGCTAACATGCGCAACCAAAGACTCGAAGAGTGGTGTAGTCCGGTGTGATATGCAAAAGGCGCTCAGTGGGGGTCTTGTTAGAGATGACACGACTAGGCCACATGTTGATGAGATGCACAGCGGTAAGAAACACTTCATCCCAGAATTTTAGTGGCATGAAGGCGGAAGCAAGGAGAGCTAGTCCTACTTCAACGATGTGGCGGTGCTTGCGTTCGGCTGACCCATTTTTCTGGTGCGCATGAGGGCATGAGACATGATGGGAAATGCCAATTGAGGGAGTCCTGGATTAGGGGGGTGTCCGGATGGCCGGACTATGACCTTTGGCCGGACTCCCAGACTATGAAGATACAAGATTGAAGACTTTGTCTTGTGTCCGGATAGGACTTTCCTTGGTGTGGAAGGCAAGCTTGGCGATACAATATGAAGATCTCCTCCCATTGTAACCGACTCTGTGTAACCCTAGCCCTCTCCGGTGTCTATATAAACCGGAGAGTTTTAGTCCGTAGGACGAACAACAATCATACCATAGGATAGCTTCTAGGGTTTAGCCTCTCTGATCTCGTGGTAGATCAACTCTTGTACTACCCATATCATCAATATTAATCAAGCAGAAGTAGGGTTTTACCTCCATCGAGAGGGTCCGAACCTGGGTAAAAACATCATGTCCCTTGTCTCCTGTTACCATCCACCTGGACGCACAGTTCGGGACCCCCTACCCGAGATCCGCCGGTTTTGACACCGACATTGGTGCTTTCATTGAGAGTTCCTCTGTGTCGTCACCTTTAGGCCCGATGGTTTCTTCGATCATCAACCACGACGCGGTCCAGGGTGGGACTTTTCTCCCCGGACAGATCTTCGTATTCGGCGGCTTCGTACTGCGGGCCAATTCGCTTGGCCATCTGGAGCAGATCGAAAGCTACGCCCCTGGCCATCAGGTCAGATTTGGAAGCTTAAACTACATGGCCGACATCCGCGGGGACTTGATCTTCGACGGATTCGAGCCACGGCCAAGCACGCCGCACTGTTACGATGGCATGATCTAGCTCTGCCGCCGGACAGCGCCCAGAGCGCCGCTCAGGTGTCCGCTCCGACCCCTAGCTCGGAGCCGATCACGCCAGTCGGGGACGGGCGGTTGGACGCCGCCCCAGGAGCCGCAATTTCTACGGCGATCGAGCCGGATACCGGCCTAGTCCTTTGTGAGGCCTGTGACTCCAAGGTGCCGGACTCCTTTCCGGACTCCGAATCTTCCGCACCCCTTCCGATCGAACCCAATTGGGCTCCGATCATGGAGTTCACCGCCGCGGACGTCTTTCAGCACTCGCCCTTTGGCGACGTCCTGAGTTCACTAAAGTCTCTCTCTTTGTCAGGAGAGCCCTGGCCAGACTATGGTCAGCAAGGTTGGGATGCGGACGACGAAGAAATTCGAAACCCACCCACCGCCCACTTCGTAGCCACTGTCAACGATCTAACCTACATGCTCGACTTCGACTCCGAAGACATCGACGGTATGGACGCCGATGAAGGAGACGACCAAGAACGAGCACCTATAGGGCACTGGAAAGCCACCTCGTCATATGACATATACATGGTGGACACCCCTAAAGCAGGGGATGGCGATGAAAAAACGGAGGACGACCCCTCCAAGAAGCAACCCAAGCGCCGACGTCAGCGGCGCCGCTCTAAATCCCGCCAAAGCAAAAACGGCGAGTCCGGCACTGGAGACAACAACACCCCGGACAGTGCCGAAGACAACCCCCTCCAGCAGGATTCAGCGCAGGAGGACGGAGAAGCCAGCCCTCATGAGAGAGCGGCAGACAGGGAGGTCGAGGACGACAATTGTATGCCTCCCTCCGAAGAGGAGGAAAGCCTCGACGACGACGAATTTGTCGTGCCAGAGGATCCCGTCGAACAACAGTGTTTCAAACGCAGGCTTATGGCCACGGCAAGCAGCCTCAAGAAAAAACAGCAGCAGCTTAGAACTGACCAAGACTTGCTAGCCGACAGATGGACTGAAGTCCTGGCGGCCGAAGAGTATAAACTCGAACGCCCCTCCAAGAGCTACCCAAAGCGCAGGCTGCTACCCCAACTAAAGGAGGAAGCAACTAAACCTACATCACCAGCGTATGATGCGCCCGATCGTCCACCCCGTGGCCGCGACAGAGAGGCCTTTCGGCCCTCAACTCAAGCTGCACCCCGGCGCCGCTCCAAAAATACCAGAGCATGGGGAAACCCAACAGACCTGCGAGACATATTGGAGGATAAGGCAAGGCAAACAAGATCGATCTACGGATCACGTGGGCGCCCCACGTCACGTGACGATAACCGTCATGCCGGATATGATAAATACGGCCAGGCCGGACACAACAGACAAAGCTCATCCGAGCTACGTCGCGATATAGCCCAGTATAGGGGCGCCGCACACCCACTATGCTTCACAGACGAAGTAATGGATCATCAAATCCCCGAGGGTTTTAAACCCGTATACATCGAATCATACGATGGCACAACAGATCCCGCGGTATGGATCGAGGATTATCTCCTTCATATCCACATGGCCCGTGGTGATGATCTACACGCCATCAAATACCTCCCGCTCAAGCTTAAAGGACCAGCTCGGCATTGGCTTAACAGCCTGCCAGCAGAGTCAATTAGTTGCTGGGAGGACCTGGAATCCGCATTCCTTGACAACTTCCAGGGCACTTATGTGCGACCACCAGACGCCGATGACCTAAGCCACATAATCCAGCAGCCAGAGGAATCGGCCAGACAATTCTGGACACGGTTCCTAACCAAGAAAAATCAAATAGTCGACTATCCGGACGCAGAGGCTCTTGCAGCCTTCAGGCACAACATCCGAGACGAATGGCTTGCCCGACACCTAGGACAGGAAAAGCCGAAATCTATGGCAGCCCTCACGACACTAATGACCCACTTTTGCATGGGAGAAGACAGCTGGCTAGCTCGCAGCAATAACATAACCAAGAGCCTTGGCAACTTAGATGCCAAGGACAACAATGGCAGGTCACGCCGTAACAAGCACAAGTGCCGCATTAACGGTGATAATACCGAGGATATGGCAGTTAACGCCGGATTTCGAGGCTCTAAACCCGGTCAACTGAAGAAGCCATTCAAAAGAAACCTTCCGGGCCCATCCAGTTTAGACCGGATACTCGATCGCTCGTGCCAGATACACGGCACCCTCGAACAACCAGCCAATCACACCAACAGGGATTGTTGGGTGTTCAAACAGGCAGGCAAGTTTAGTGCCGAAAACAGAGACAAGGGGCTGCATAGCGATGACGAGGAGGAGCCCCAGCCGCCGAACAACAGAGGACAGAAGGGCTTCCCCCCGCAAGTGCGGACGGTGAACATGATATACGCAACCCATATCCCCAAAAGGGAGCGGAAGCGTGCTCTCAAGGACGTCTATGCGTTGGAGCCAGTCGCCCCAAAGTTCAACCCATGGTCCTCCTGCCCGATCACCTTTGATTGAAGGGACCACCCCACTAGCATTCGTCACGGCGGATTCGCCGCATTGGTCCTAGACCCAATCATTGACGGATTTCACCTCACCAGAGTCCTCATGGATGGCGGCAGCAGCCTGAAGCTGCTTTATCAGGATATAGTGCGAAAAATGGGTATAGATCCCTCAAGGATTAAACCCACAAAGACGACCTTTAAAGGCGTCATACCAGGTGTAGAAGCCAGCTGTACAGGCTCAGTTACACTCGAAGTGGTCTTTGGATCCCCGGATAATTTCCGAAGCGAAGAGTTAATCTTCGACATAGTCCCATTCCGCAGTGACTATCACGCCCTGCTCGGACGAACCGCATTTGCAAAATTCAATGCGGTGCCGCACTAAGCATATCCCAAGCTCAAGATGCCAGGCCCTCGCGGAGTCATTACGGTCAATGGGCACACTGAACGCTCTCTCCAAACGGAGGAGCACACGGCGGCCCTGGCGGCGGAAGTACAAAGTAGCTTCTCAAGGCAATTCTCCAATCCGGCTGTTAAACGTTCGGACAACGTCAAGCGCGCCCGAAGTAACCTACAACAAAACCGGCTGGCACGTTCCGAGCAAGCATAGCAGTGCGGCCCCAACCCCAGCCCTCGCCAGATGGCGATAGCGGTACCACGCGTACATAATTATGCTCTGGAAATACCATGGGCATAAGGGGAGGGGCACAACCACGGCATGCCCAGAATGCGGCTCAACCGCACTAGGGGCTCCCAATTCTACCGTTTCCTTTTTTATATATATACTTTCAGGACCCAACTATTCGAAAGGCCTGTCCGGCAATACACTCGCCGAACACACGATGCAACAGCTAGGGAGACAACAAGCCACGTCAAATGTCCAGGTGGTCTCTATAACGAGCTAAATACCTGTTTTACTTAAAGTCTCGCAGCTTGCCCCTGGAGGGGGACATGTCAAATAATCCCATCTCTTGCTTATCGCACTATTTGTATCGTTCTGCTTTCATAGCAGCCCTTCTTAATAAACAATACATAGCTCTTATCTATTATTGTATTCATTTATTTTTATAAAAATATGTTCAGTCATGACATTATGCAACCGTACACTTTGGTACGGCCAATACACCAGGGGCTTAAGTACCCCATAACACGGTGTGAGAAGACCGAACACTCTCATGAGTGCGGCACCCCGAACTTATAGCGCTATATGCATCGTCTCCGAATCATGTCTTGGGTCAATAGGTGGGTTTTCCCGGCTCCCATGTTTTGGTACCTTACGTTCCGCAATGTCGGCTAAGGTAGCGCTGGGAGAACTACTGCGATTGTGCCCCAGTTGAGCTGGTTAACACCTCAGTAGAGAAAGCTAAAACTGACCGTCATGATAGTGCGAGAGATCGGTCGCTGTTCGAGAGGTTTTTTCGAGTCCCTAAAGACTTAGAGCGAGGAGCCGGATTTATCCGGCCTAGGCGTGGATAGCGCCCCGAACTCGGTCTTCCGAATACTAGGGGCTTCGCCGAAATTTAAAATTATAGAATTCTATGGCTAAGTGAGAGTGATAAAGCATTATAAGTCCGATGGCCTGGTTCGTTGTGCTGAGCGCCTCCCTAGATGGACCCAAAAATGGGAACAAGAGCGCTCAGGTTTATCCCGAATACCCCAGCACTCATGGCATGGGGGTAGAAGCCGACGACTTGCATCTCTCAGATTTCATAAACGGCCGCACAGAAGGTAATATTTTAAATTCAGGAAGCGTTGCTTAGCGCATATGAACAAGTTTTCAGCGCACATGACAAACACGAGTGAGTTTACTCAAAAATTACATCCCCGGTACATTCATTCGCTACAAGACGGGCACCCTTCAGGACGCCCTCATAATACATCTCGGGCCTGCGATGCTCCTTCCCCTCTGGTGGCCCATCCTTCACCAGCTTCTCAGCATCCAGCTTGCCCCAGTGCACTTTAGCACAGGCAAAAGCCCTACGGGCGCCCTCGATACACACGGAACGCTTGATGACTTCAAGCCATGGACAGGCATCCACCAGCCGCCGCACCAGCCCAAAGTAGCTCAAAGGCATGACCTCACCAGGCCACAGCCGGCCAATCAGTCCCTTCATGGCCTGTTCGGCTACCTTATGAAGCTCGACCAGCTGCTTCAGCTGGTCGCTCAAGGGCACCGGGTGTCCGGCCTCAGCATACTGGGACCAGAACACCTTCTCTGTCGAGCTTCCTTCCTCGGCCCGGTAAAATGCGGCGGCATCGGATACGCTGCGGGGCAGATCTGCGAACGCTCCTGGAGAACTCCGGATGCGGGTAAGTAACAGGTAATTTACTTTCACATTCTTTCTTTGCATAAAGAATGCCTTACCCGCCGCAATCTTTTTCATCGCCTCAATCTCCTGGAGGGATTTTTGGGCTTCGGCCTTGGCAGATTTGGCGCTTTCAAGTGTCGAGGCAAGCTCGGACTCTCGAGTCTTCGAGTCAAGCTCTAACCTCTCATGTTTTTTCGCAAGAGCGTCGAGCTCTTGCCGCACCTCCGCCACCTGCGCCGCTTGCTTCTCTCGCTCGGAGCGCTCCATGGCCGCATTGTCTTCGGCCTTGGAAAGCGCTTCCTTTAGGGTTGCCACCTCGGTTGTGGCCCCTGTAATATTCATGATTGGTCCTGTCATTATTTGCAACCAGGTATTTATATATACATTTACACACGGTACTAAAAACCTTCTTTGTCCTCGAGCTGCTTCTTGGCATGGCCGAGCTCGTTCTCGGACCGCTCGAGGCTCTGCTTCAATGCATCGACCTCCGCAGTCAGTGTGGCAGAGGTCAGCAGCGCAGCCTGCATTCGCATATTGACATATTTATATTAGACTGTTGCGTATATCTTTTTAGATTCTTAGTCCGGCTTTTCTTTCCGAACACCAAACTGAGCATCAGGGGCTACTGTCTATGCGGTAACATTTTTATATGCTTTGAATACATACCTCAAAGCCTGTTAGCAGGCTGGTACAGGCTTCTGTCAGCCCGCTCTTGGCGGACTGAAACTTCTGAATCACCGCACTCATAACAGTACGGTGCTCCTCGTCGATGGAGGCGCCGTTAAGCACCTCCAGCAAATTGTCCGGCGTCTCTGGTTGGACGGAGGCCGCCGGCGTCGTAGGCGTGCCTTTCTTGTGAAGGCGCCGCCTACCGGACTCTGGAACCGTTGTTGGTTCCGGAGTGGTGTCCGGCCCAGGGCCGGACTTAGATCCCTCTGGGGCTTTACCCCCTTTGGGCCTGGAGTCCGGGAGGTCGCCTTGCGGCGCCTCTAGGACCACCTCCTCCTGGTTTAGTCCCTTTTGGGACTCCACCTCGGTGTCGTCCGTAGGGAGAGGGGAGGAGGCCGTCGGAAGTGAAGCGCTATTCACATCTGACGAATCCAGGGAGCCGCTCGACGAATCGCCGAGCTGAGCCTTGGGCGGACTGCATGATTGAATTCGGCGTCAGAAGGTACCATACAATAGAGGAGGGCCATAAGTTATTATGGTATCCGGATACTTATGATTTTGCCAGGGGCTTGACCCTGGATGGCCATTCCTCCCCGCCCTCTTCGTCATCGGAGGCATAGTCCGGCAGAAGGGTCCTCCCCTTCTTGGACCCTCCGGCCTCTCCAGTTGGGGCGGCCTTCCTTTTCTTTCCTCCCCCCGCTGGAGGGGGAGAGGCTTCTTCTTCCTCCTCCTCCTCGTCCTCAGAGGCGGAGGGTGCTTTGGGGTTGTCAGGCGATGAATCCGACACCACCGGGCGCCGGGAACTCTTTCGGGTTCCCGTGGCCTTCTTCTTGGCCTTCTTCTCCGGCACCACGTGAGGTGCCGGAACCAGCAGCCTCGTCAAGCATGCATCTGCTGGGCCTTCGGGTAAAGGGGCCGGACAGTCAAACTGTCCGGATGTCTTCTTCCAGTCCTGTCAAAGGAGCAGGAGTTCAGATCCTACATGGAATCAAACTATGAAAATCAAGTGTCCCGTGAAGGACTAAAAGCAAGCTTACTTCGGTGGCTTGGCGCTTGGCGCAGAATCCGCGATCCTCGGTGACGGGTGGGGAGACCTCGGAGCTCTTGAATAGCACCTTCCAAGCGTCCTCATGCTTTGTGTCGAAAAGCCGGGACAGAGTCTGGTGCTGGGTCGGGTCGAACTCCCACAAGTTGAAGGCCCGTCATTGACACGGGAGGATCCGGCGGAAGAACATGACCTGGACTATGTTGACAAGCTTAACCTTCTTGTTCACCAGGTCTCGGATGCAGGTTTGGAGTCCGGTCACCTCTTCCGGACTACCCCACAACAGGCCCGTCTCTTTCCAAGATGTGAGCCGAGTGGGGATGCTAGATCGGAATTTGGGGGCCGCTGCCCATTCAGGGTCACGCAGCTCGGTGATATAGAACCACCCCGACTTCCACCCTTTGATGGTCTCTGCGAAGGCGCCCTCAAGCCATGTAACGTTGGCTATCTTGCCCACCATGGCGCCTTCGCACTCCGCTTGACGATCGCCCACGACCTTCGGCTTGACGCTGAAGATCTTCAGCCATAGGCCAAAGTGAGGTTGGATGCGGAGGAAGGCCTCACACACGACGACGAACGCCGAGATGTTGAGGATGAAGTTCGGGGCTAGATCGTGGAAGTCCAGGCCGTAGTAGAACATGAGCCCCCGGACGAACGGGTGAAGAGGAAAGCCCAGTCCGCGAAGGAAATGGGGGAGAAACATGACCCTCTCATGGGGCCCAAGGGTGGGGATGAGTTGCCCCTCATCTGGAAGCCGGTGCGCGATGTCGTTAGACAAGTATCCGGCCTTCCTCAACTTTTTGATTTGCCCCTCCGTGACGGAGGAGGCCATCCATCTACCTCCCGCTCCGGACATGATTGGAGAAAGGTTGAGGTGGGAAGTGCGGACTTGGGCGCTGGAGCTCGAGTGCACAGAGATGGATAAGCAAAGGAGGAAGAAGGCGTAAATGGAAAGGGTGGATCCTTATCCCCTTATATGGGCGGCCGAAACTATAAGCCCCCACCAGCCTAATAAAACTCGCTTATCTCCCAAGCGCCGCGGTTAATGGCGCAGTTGGGTTACCCACGCCCGTATTGATGAGAATCCCGGAATAAGGGGACACGATCTCTGCTTTGACAAGACGTGCCAAGGAAACCGCCTCACTAAACGCGCTGAGGTGGAACAGTAAAATGACTCGAATAAAGGCTTGGCCATGGCGTGATGTCACGCTGCGAAGTACGTCAGCAGATTAGATTTGTTCAGATATTATTCTCTCTACGGTGGTATGTGGAACTTATTTTGTAGATCCAGACACTATCCTTGTGTTCAACATCTTCTATGAAATATTCGGAGGAGGAACCCGCCTTGCAATGCCGAAGACAATTTGCGCGCCGGACTCGTCGTCATTGAAGCCTGGTTCAGGGGCTACTGAGGGAGTCCTGGATTAGGGGGGTGTCCGGATGGCCGGACTATGACCTTTGGCCAGACTCCCAGACTATGAAGATACAAGATTGAAGACTTCGTCCCGTGTTCGGATAGGACTTTCCTTGGCGTGGAAGGCAAGCTTGGCGATACGATATGAAGATCTCCTCCCATTGTAACCGACTCTGTGAAACCCTAGCCCTCTCCGGTGTCTATATAAACCGGAGAGTTTTAGTCCGTAGGACGAACAACAATCATACATAGGCTAGCTTCTAGGATTTTGCCTCTCTGATCTCGTGGTAGATCAACTCTTGTACTACCCATATCATTAATATTAATCAAGCAGGAGTAGGGTTTTACCTCCATCGAGAGGGCCCGAACCTGGGTAAAAACATCGTGTCCCTTGTCTCCTGTTACCATCCGCCTAGACGCACAGTTCGGGACCCCCTACCCGAGATCCGCCGGTTTTGACACCGACACCAATCTTTTGAAAAAAAGAATTGAGCTTCTCGTATTCCCCACCCCTGTCAGATTGCATAGCAATGATTTTACTATCAAACTTGCGTTCTACAAGAGCTTGAAAATTATGGAACACTTGAAAGACATCAGAACGCTTTTTGAGCAAATAGATCCATGTGTACTTACTAAAATCATCAATAAAGCTTACATAGTAAGAATGTCGACCAACAGAAGTAGGGGCTGGACCCCATACATCAGAAAAGATAAGCTGCAAGGGCTTGGTTGACACACTAGTGGATACATGATATGGCAATTGATGACTTTTTGCTCGCTGGCATGAATCACAAACAGTCTCTAAATTTCTCTCACCAACAATTGGGAGTTTATTTTTACTAAGGATTTGATGAACAGTAGCAAATGATGGATGACCTAAGTGACTGTGCCACCTTTCAGCGGAAAGCTTGATGGCACCATAAACTCTTTTATTGTATGAGCAATACTGAGGAAGTAATGCATAGAGTCCTTCCACACAGACACCCCTATGGAGAATTTCCTTCGTGACCTGATCCTTGATCAAAAAGAAGAAAGGGTGAAATTCTAGAAAGACATTGTTATCAAGGGCAATGCGATGAACAGATAAGAGAGTTTTGGAAGCATTAGGCACATGCAAGATATCTTTTATTTCAAGGTTTTTGTATGGGGTTTTGATATGTGATTCACCAATATGACTTATCTCCATACCTGCACCATTTGCCGCAATGTAGACTTGATCATTGCCACGATACTTCTCATGCATTGTTAGCTTCTCCAATTCTCCTGTGATATGATTTGTTGCACCGGTATCCATATACCAGTTGGTATCGACACCGTATGACGTATCAGCTGCAGCAGCAATTTTTTTCTTTTGGGACGTATCATCGGCATAACGCCAATCACAGTCCTTAGCTATATGATTAGTTTTTTTGCAGATTTGACATTTACCCTCATAGCCTTCATAGCCTTGGAAGTTTCTGTTGGGGAACGTAGTAATTTCAAAAAAAAATCCTACGCGCACGCAAGATCATGGTGATGTATAGCAACAAGAGGGGAGAGTGTGTCCACGTACCCTCGTAGACCGAAAGCGGAAGCGTTATGACAACGCGGTTGATGTAGTCGTACGTCTTCACAATCCGACCGATCCAAGCACCGAACGTACGGCGCCTCCGAGTTCAGCACACATTCAGCTCGATGACGATCCCCGGACTCCGATCCAGCAGGGTGTCGGGGATGAGTTCCGTCAGCACGACGGCGTGGTGACAATGATGATGTTCTACCGACGCAGGGCTTCGCCTAAGCACCGCAAGGATATGACCGAGGTGGAATATGGTGGAGGGGGCACCGCACACGGCTAAGGAACGATCACGAAGATCAACTTGTGTGTCATGGGGTGCCCCCCTGCCCCCGTATATAAAGGAGGGAGGGGGGAGGTGCGGTCGGCCCCTAGGGGTGCGCCTGGAGGAGTCCTACTCCCACCGGGAGTAGGACTCCCCCCTCTTGCCTTGTAGGAGAAGGAAAGGGGGGAGGGGAAAGAGGAAAGGGGGGCGCCGCCTCCCCCCTTCCTTGTCCTATTCGGACTATGGGGGGAGGGGCGTGTGGCCTGCCCTGGCCGGCCCTCCTCTTCTCCCTTAGGGCCCATGTAGGCCCATTAACCCCCGGGGGGTTCCGGTAACCCCACGGTACTCCGGTAAAATCCTGATTTCACCCGGAACAATTCCGATATCCAAATATAGGCTTCCAATATATCAATCTTTATGTCTCGACCATTTCGAGACTCGTCGTCATGTCCGTGATCACATCCGTGACTCCGAACATCCTTCGGTACATCAAAACATATAAACTCATAATGAAACTGTCATCGTAACTTTAAGCGTGCGGACCCTACGGGTTCGAGAACTATGTAGACATGACCTAGAACTATTTCCGGTCAATAACCAATAGCGGAACCTGGATGCTCATATTGGCTTCTACATATTCTACGAAGATCTTTATCGGTCAAACTGCACAACAACATACGTTGTTCCCTTTGTCATCGGTATGTTACTTGCCCGAGATTTGATCGTCGGTATCCAATACCTAGTTCAATCTCCTTACCGGCAAGTCTCTTTACTCGTTATGTAATGCATCATTCCGTAATCAACTCATTGATCACATTGCTTGCAAGGCTTATAGTGATGTGCATTACCGAGAGGGCCCAGAGATACCTCTCCGACAATCGGAGTGACAAAAACCTAATCTTGAAATATGCCAACTCAACATATACCTTTGGAGACACCTGTAGAGCTCCTTTATAATCACCCAGTTACGTTGTGACGTTTGGTAGCACACAAAGTGTTCCTCCGGTAAACGGGAGTTGCATAATCTCATAGTTGTAGGAACTTTGTATAAGTCATGAAGAAAGCAATAGCAACATACTAAACGATCAAGTGCTAGGCTAACGGGATGGGTCAAGTCAATCACATCATTCTCCTAATGATGTGATCTCGTTAAT
Organism: Triticum turgidum subsp. durum; assembly: GCA_900231445.1. Lineage (NCBI taxonomy): Eukaryota > Viridiplantae > Streptophyta > Magnoliopsida > Poales > Poaceae > Triticum > Triticum turgidum. The sequence goes on along the minus strand of LT934124.1, from coordinate 721,569,734 downwards.
CAAATGACAACACATGTCTATGGTTAGGAAACATAACCATCTTTGGTTAATGAGCTAGTCAAGTAGAGGCATACTAGTGACATTAAGTTTGTCTATGTATTCACACATGTATCATGTTTCCGGTTAATACAATTCTAGCATGAATAATAAACATTTATCATGATATGAGGAAATAAATAATAACTTTATTATTGCCTCTAAGGCATATTTCCTTCAGTTTCGGCCCCTGTTGCCGTTGGAGGAGGTGCGTCGACCGTTGTTGTTGCTGGGATTCCCCTGGTGATAGTAGCCTCCGCCACCACCACCATGATAGGGTCCGCCACCGCCGCCGTAGTTGTTCTGGTGGTAGCCTCCAGCGCCACCGTTCGGGTAGCCGCTGGTGCCGCTACCACCATAGCCACCTCCACCGTAGCCAGCCACTTCCGGATCCGCCACCGTTAGGATGGCCACCGCCGCCATAGCCAGGGCCACCACGAGGGCCGCCACCATTGCCCTTCTGGTTTGTGTTGCCGCGGTAGCCGCCCTTGTTGCCTCCTTGTCGCCCGCCGCCGCGGGAGATGGAGTTTGCCGAAGATTTGAACCCGCCGGCTCCGTTTCCATGGAACATCTCGACCCTCTGGTCGAAGTTGGCCATAAGAGAGAAGAGGGCGTCGACAGTGGTAGGCTCCGTGCGCACATCCAGCGCGGAGACAATCGGTTGGTACTCCATGTCGAGTCCAGCAACGATGAAGGAGATGAGTTCTGCCTCCCCGATCGGTTTGCCCGCCGCTGCAAGCTCGTCGGAGAGAGATCTCATGTACCCGAAGTAGGCCGAAGCCGTCTGGGATCCCTTCTGCGCATTCATGAGAGAGGCTCGGATGTTGTTGACGCGAGATAGGAACACAGCAGCAAACATGTTCGCCAGCGCATCCCAGATTGCATGTGATGTCTCAAGGGAGGCGACTTGGATGAGAACTTCTTTGGATATGTTTCGGAGGAGATAGGCAACTATTTACTGATCTTGAATAAGCCATGGGGAGTAGGCAGGATTTGGGACAACCTGATCCTTCCCATCGACGCCTTTGGAGGTGATGGTTTTGGAGGGTTCTTGGATAGTTTGATCGAGATAGCCAAAAAGGCCAGCGCCCATGATCTGTGATCTGGTCTGGGCACGCCATAGGACATAGTTGGTACGGGAAAGTGGTTTGGAGGTGTTGTTGTTCAGGCCGGAGAAGATGGCCGAGCTAGAGGAGGACATGGTTCCTGGGATGATCGGTGGAAGCTAGGATCTGTCGATGGAGGATGGGTAGAGGCGAGCTAGGGATAGGTTTGTGTCGATGGAGGGTAGATGGGAACGAGCTAGACGAGGTGGAAGAGTCCTGCTCTGGTTACCATGTTAAGAATGGTTTAAGCGTCTCAATCACCGTAACATGGTGACCCGCATGTATTTGTATTGATATGACTTGGAGTACAAGGGAACCGATGGTTACAGCCTAACCATACGGGAGAGATATACAAGGGAAGGAGATAGAGATAGAATACAGAGATAAGTTATCTAACTAACTACCTCCTAACAATACCCTTGATGCGCTAACAACAATATTGGTTAACAATATCGACTTCGTCGGGGAGTTTGAAGGTATCAGATGCCCCAAACTTCTTCTTCTCCTCCCATTCATCTTCGTCATCCAAGCTGTCGCGGTCGTCTTCTTCATTGCTTGGATCAAATGGCCATCCATTGCTCTTCGATCTGCATGGATCATTGACCAGCACACAAACTTGACGACATTGCGAGATCTCAACTATATTTGTTTCATCGTCGCTGGGAAGAGGCTGCCTCCATGGTTTCCCATCAATCGCCATGAATGTGTGGTCCGCTGCTCCTTTGTGGAACTCGAAAAGGATTCTGTGCACCTGATAGTGAAATGTCATAATCATCAGTGATACTGAACTGAACAGTGACCAAATTGTGAGAACTGATACTTCACCTGTGCTAAACGAGAACAGTATCCATTATGACCCAGCAAGTTAATACCATGCCAAGTTTTGCTAAAGCCAACAACCTCGATAAGGCCATCATCAATATAAGGCGCAGTAAGAGCCCTCTACATATTGTCAGTAAAATTTATAAATCTCTGCCCAAAGCAAAGTCATTACAATCACAATAAACAAGGCAGCTCTAGTGTCAAGTGTCAACTAATTTTTAGTACAAGTTTGTTTTGTTTAAACAAGTGTAAACTCGTCCTTTTACCAAAAGAAGTATAAGCTAGTTTCAAGATGGGTAGCTCACATCTTGTTTTTTCCTCGTGCCAGGAACTCCCCAAGGATCCACTCCTCCCGAAAAGCTTGGCAAATGTAGACAGACAACTGATCGAGTGCTGAAACAAGAGAATAGTTGCTAACCTTTCGTCATTGATAATCATTCCATCTGTGATTGATAATGATAACCAGAAACCCAAGTGTAACTGGCCAATGGATTGGGGGAGGTTCCAAACTAAACGAAAATGGCCATAGGAAAAAAAAAGAAAAAAAAAACGAGTTTGATGCACTAACCGCAAGCCTGCTGCTCATATTCAATGATGCAGGAATTCCAGATGAACAAGATGAAATTTGATTGTGTACACATACCACAGATAATCAAAGGCAATAAGATTATATTCACCTGTAAGGAATCATAAGCTCCTCCCAGCGGCCACCAGGTCTTTTCATGACCTTCACCTTTGCAATATGACCAATGTTCCTGAAAATGGTAACTCCAGATGTCAGATGCATGTGGGAGATCAAGGTATACAACAACTCTTATCAGGGAGTTCCATCTACAGACCTAACTCGATTGATGATTTTATAAAGTTACTTGAACATGTAATTAATAGCTGAGAAATAAAGATAACATGATCAGGATCAGAAGTATTATGGTTGCATTGGTGTGAAACTACCGTGAAGATGGTTGAGATGGAGAAGCAGCAAACCCTCCTTGTTTAAGTCCAAGCTTATCATATGTACCCTACAGAAATTGCAAATAATAAATTCAAATAACCAATCAATACGTAGTGAAATTTTCTTCTGTACAAACACAAATAAAAAACCTTATCTATGAACTTCTCTGGATGCAACTTCCTTGCAGAGTGAAAGTTATAAGACACTTGTGCATCCAACCCTGCAGTATATAAAACCATGATGGTCATGTGTTTAACTTGTACTCCCTTCGTTCATAAACATAAGATGTTTTGGACATTTCAATATGGACTACATACGGACTGAAATAAGTAAACACACACACTAAAACATATCTGTATACATCCGATTCGGAGAAAAGTTAAAACATTTTATATTTGTGAACAGAGGGAGTATTATTCTCCTCTGACCACATATGAAGTAATATGTGAGGTGCATTCTTTAGAAGGGAGCAATTACAGGAACCTAGGCTTGCTATCATGAGGCAGGTGATGGGGTTGTTTGGCCGAAGCTGGCCACAGCATGGCATTTTGTTTGTTAATCCATTTTTCCTTTCCTTTTAGTAAGCCGATGTATGTTGCTGTGTGCACAGTAGGGTGTAGAAGCTGCAGGGCCTGCTCTTCCATTTATTAAAAGCATTCAAATCAGAGTGTGTTCTAGACACAACCTATTGTATTATTTTGGACACTGGGACGTGGCAATTGCCTATGATGATAAGTTCTGAAAAAGAGCTGCTGCAGTAGCAAGAACTAGCATAGCTTATAAAGAATATTGCAAAGAAAAAATTATGGTTAAAAATGGTATACAACTATCCCTTCGGTGACATCCGATAAAAAATGTACATAATTAATCTCTGAAATAAGCAGTGAACACAGATGAACTCTTACCCATACTGAAGGAACTCCAAAATCCTCCATGAAATGTGTGGTAACCCGTCTGAACAAAAATATAAATAAAACGACTAAGTAAACTAAAAAATATTCAGATTCTAGTCTATATACGTCCCTGTGGAAGTGATGATACATAGTTACTATTACTTCAGATCTTCTTTTGGTGACGAAAACTAGCAACTGGCAACAGAGATGAGTCTCACCACATTCAAGTGGCTTTTTTGGAAATGGCTACAGTTTGCACGGTGGAATACATGCAGCGAATCAGGCAACTCTAAGGGACGAATAGGATCACATGGACCTTCCTCGCGAAGTCGCAGCCTCACCATGACATGCCAACTGAAACAGAAAAATTGCATCTAGACTGAGTGTTTTGTATCATACTTCATGCTTTTAACTGAGTGGAATAACTACAGGAACAGAGAAATACTTCATTCAAACAAGGCATACATGAAAGAACAATTGTACATGTTAATCAGAATAGTGGTGTCGGATAGAAATTTATCTTTTCAAAAGCACAATATAGAGTAAGAAAGAATAACAAGAAGCTAACACCATTTTATGTGAGACAGTACCTATCAATACACATTTCTCTTGCTCCTTTTACTTGTTCAAGGAGCGATTTCACTGCCTGTTGGTCAGTAGCTGGGTTCTTCTTTCCCTGTTTTCAAGTCAATATCATGTCAAACAAGGGAGCATGTCCAAGGAACGGGCAAAACGTCTAGATACATTCTCTTTTATTCATTTTGATGACAAGTATTTTCGGACGGAGGGAGTAGGCATCAATCATCTGCTGGTCTCCATTTATTACTCCATACATTAAAAGCACACCATGGTTACCCCAAAAAAAGATTGAGATAGACAATAAGATCACACAAAAAAAAATCTGAACATTACTGTGGTAAAGATCACAGCCGTTAGAACTTTGTAAGTATACCCAAGAAGATCAAGCTGATAGATCATCATAACTCTACCTAAAAAGATCATAATCAATAGATGATCGTAGTTGTCTCTCTGACTCTCGAAACAGGCTTTCGCCCCGCTTTATAAAGCAACAACCGAACAAAGTACACAGTCAACCGATACAAGAAGGTGAGGCAGCCCTCATACAACGCGGATCCCAAGATAACCAGATCACGCAGAACGCAAGCGATTGCGCTACCGAAAGAGAACATACGAAGAACTGAGTACAACACCACACTATGCCCTATAATACCTAAGCTCCACGACAACACCCTCCGGAGGGAGAATGGCGCTAAGCATCGCCGCTGCCCGAGTCCAGAACGGACAAGGGTCTTCACCCGGAACCCTGACATGGAGAGAAGCACCACGACGACGTCTTCAGGAAGAAAACGGTGCCCGTGAGCGTCGCCGTCTTCGGCGATAAAGCGTGGAGCTTTCGCTCAATAGCTCCCCCGTTCCACCACAAGGTCTCCAGGACAAGCACGACGACTTCAGATCCCCAGTTCCAGATCGGGGTGTCGCCATTGCCAATGGCAGAGAGCGCGCCCGAGCCACCTGCCGCTACACCTCTCGCTGCAGCACGACCAAGAGGGAAAGCCAACAACACCGCATTGGTGCCCACCGGAGAGCCAACCATGCGGACCGCCATCCGGAGCCGCCACCCCAGCATCCATGTTCGAGACACCACCAACCGCCCACATCACGGTGCACCAACCACGGAAGGAAAAGTAAAAGGCGTCTCCTTTTACTCCTAGTCCGGCATCAGTCATGGCATCCGGGTCAACGCCTCCACGGTAGGAGGCATCCATGCCTGTGTCCCCAGCCAGTCCCGGTGGACCAGGGGGACATAACCACGTGACTACCGACGACCGTCGCCAAGTGCCTGACAGAAAAGCGGCGTCCCGACCACCGCACCTGTGAGGAGAAGGACCTCATCGCCCGTGGGCACCACCCGGGCCGAGCCCAATCTCACCTACCTGTAGCAACCCGACCAACCCGCCTTAGGCCCAAATCTTGCCCAGCCGAGCGCGAGCCCTAGGGCAGAGCCTCCGCGCGTGCGGCAAGCACGGCACCACGACCAACACCTGCCCAGCCCTGCGCGTTGCCGGCTCGGTCCCAGGACAAGGGAGATCGCCGCCACCACCCTGCGCCACCTGCTGGAGCATAGCCGCTCGCGCTATCGTATACCATAGGCCCGCACCACCATCTCCTCATCCGCCGTCGACAGCCGGCACCCATGCCACCGCAATCGAGCACCATCGGGCCACCACCACCGGCATCCACAGTCGTCCAGGGCCGCATCCGCCGGCCCACGCCACCCGCAGCCCGTGCCGTCCGACAGATCTAGATCCCCACAGAGCCGCTATGGAGCGCGCCCAGCCGAGCCAGACCGCACGGCGCCTGTCCCCGCTGTGCGCCTGCCCCGCCGCACCACCACACGCCGGGCGCCGCCCGCCATGCCTCGTGCCAAAGCACGGCGTCCTCGTTGGGCATCCGTGCCCCGCACCATGACCCGCCACGAGAGGAAAGGAGAGCCCTACCGTCGGCTGGGCAAAGCCCAGCAACAACGAGGTGGAGGGCAGAGGGAAAGGGGCTGGGGTGGGTGGCAGCTAGGGTTCGCCCGGCCTCTCGCAGGAGAGGCGCGGGGACGAACAAAGCATTTTTTTTCCAATGGTCGTAGTCGTGCCTAAACATATTATATATAGTCGTTAGATCTATGTAACTGCAGCTAGTACGTGTACTCACAAGCCATGGGTATTTATACTAGTACTCCACAGATCACAATGACAGACGGCACTAGTTATTTATTTTTTTAAAAATACTTATTGCTCGGTGCGACCAAGCGAAAAAATAACTTAAAATATATATTTGTTTTTTAACAGAACACCTAGATTTTGTGTGAAGCCTATCATCGAAATATACAAGTCAAGTTCTATAACGAAAAATTCTAACTAGTACATATAAGTGATAACCTAGTAGACTCTCTATATGAGGAACATGGTGCTAGTCTGAAATACAAGTGACGGTGTTCTGGACTAGGGGATACCAACCTAATTGGCCCACAGTCCATAGGCTGAGCTTATGGCCCATCGTTCTTACAAGGTAGATTTTGGGGTGCGCAAAGCATCAAGTACATAAAGAGATGCATTCATCACACATGCGTGAAAAGAATCTACATGTTCAAATAAACAAAAGTGAAAAATGACATACCCATCCAAGTGAGAGAGCAATGTCGTTTTTGGTTCCCAGAGGCACAACAGCAACAGGAGGTGAGTGAGTAAGCTTAAGATCACTAACTACTCCAAGCAGCCAATTTGCCGTGCCATCACCACCAGCAGCCTATTTCAATGCTCCTTACATAAGACAAGGAAAAAAAAACAGGCATACTCCCTCCCTTCCGGTCTGTAAGGTGCCCTCGTATTTTGGATCAAACTTGGACCATGAATTTGACTAGCAAAATACAAGTTATATGTCACAAGAAGTATACTATTGGATTCGTATTTGAAAGAAGATTTCAATTGCAGAATTTTTGTTAAATAAAACATGTATTTTATTCCTTAGATTCATGGTCAAAGTTTGACCCAAAATACGAGAAGGCCTTGCAAACCGGAAGGGAGGGGGTAGAAGACATTTTGTATATAAGATTTGAACTTTGTAGGAGGCCACTCACAATTGGTCTTAGATTCTTCTCAATTTGAGAAGCAAGAGTGTCACCTTGACACTTGAGCTTTTGAAAGTTGGCATACAGTCTATAAAGCACCTTATCAGGAGCCTCTTCTGAGAGATCAAAAACCTGTGAACAAATGAGTACGTAGTTCAAGCAATGAAAGCACGATTTAAAATGCTACTAGGGTTCAAGGGAAAGCAGAGTTTCAGTGTTACAGCTTTTCCAAACCGCAGGTCCAGGCACCTGCGCTCTATTGAGAAGTTCACGGCATGTTTTGATTAAAATGCTTCCCAGTTGGCGACCACTGGTAGAGTTGATGAAGACTACCACAGGACAAAGTGGTGCATGATCAACAATGACTTGTTCACACTCTGGTTTTAATAGGTAATCTGGAATGTAGCAATCCTGGTAGAAGGAATTATCTTGCAACAGCATGTTAGACACACATTTTGTTATGCACTTTTAGAACAAACACTTTCTCCACACTCCATTCTACAAGTGAGAGTAGGCAAAGTGGTACTTTTTAAGTTCTTTATGAAATATAATAAGAGATTTCTCTGCCGGCATCCCCATTACTTAATTAATCATAGTAACCCAATCACTCCAAAAAAAAACATGCTACCAGCAGTTATTGATACTAGACGGGCATGGTG
>LT934124.1:721463614-721561527 GCA_900231445.1 Triticum turgidum subsp. durum | reverse complement strand
GCCCTGCCTCCGCGTGGGAACCCCGGATCTGGAGCGGCGGCTCCATTGGCAAGGCACGGCCGGCTTGCAGCCATGCGGGCGGTGGATCTGGCGTCCTGGTCGCGCGGGCGACGGGATCCGGTGGTCGTTGGCGGCTGGCAACGGCTTCTGCGGCAGTCGGTGCGCGTGATCTGGCGCCTCCCCTCCTCCCCTGTTTGGCATGCGGGCCAGTCTGGTCGGGCCGCGCTTCCTCTTGGTCGCCGGTTTTGTACAGGAGGCACTGCTGGTGGCGGGGATCTATTTCGGGCGAAATCCCTGGCCGGCCATGACCGGCCGCGTCGAAGGCGACACCTGAGGGCGCCGTTCCCCTCCTTGGAGGCGTCGGTATGGACTGATCTCCTCACTTCCTGTTCCCCTAGGTCTCCTGGGCGAAAGGCCTAACTTTGGGAACCTTGGGGTTGGGTGGCGATTGTGGGTGGTGGGCGATGGCGGTGGTGCGGCTCTATCCTAGCATGGATTTACATCCATTTCTTGGAGATGGACTCGCGTTGGTGGAGGTCGTCGTCTAGCTCGTGGTGGCGTCAATGGCAGAGGACATGCCAAGGCTCGCGTAGGTGGAGGTTGTTGTTTGGCGTCGTCATGGTGTCGATGGAGAAGGACCTGCCAAGGCTGTCACCTCAATCTGCTCTGAAGGTGGACCAGTGGAAGATGGTGGCGACGACACATGTTAGTGTGTCGGACTGGTTTGAGCCCTGGACCTGGGAGATGGCTCGGTCGGGCCTCCGGCTTTCGATGTTAGGGTTAGGTGATTGGTCTGGGTATGTGGCCCAGCTTGCACCCCTTCCTCATTTGGATAGGAGTAGCGACAGATGTTGCCAACATGGCGGATTCAGGCATATTGTTGTTATGCTTTGTAAGGTCCTCGTGAATAATCAATAAAATGGCCGCATGCACTAGTAGAAAACAGGGCTTTGGTCACAGCTCAATGTACACATTAGTCCCGGTTCGAGCGGCTAGGGCGTCGGGAAGGCATTAATCCTAGTTCAAATGGGAACTTTAGACCCGGTTTGAGACACGAACCGTATCTCAAACCGGGACTGAAGATTAGACTTTTAGTCCCGGTTTGAGACACGGACCGGGACTAAAGGGTGCGATGCCCTTTAGTCTCGGTTCGTGTCTCAAACAGGGACTAAAGGGGTTCATGTCTCAAACTCTACCGCCCCCCCACCCTATCGCTATTTCAATTTTGGAAAAAAAACAAAAGAAAATGATAAAACTTCAAAAAATGGAATCCTTCGAGATGTAGTTATATTACTACATCTACTAGTTAGGAAAACTAAAAAACTAAAATTTGGACATGTTTTGAAAAAAAGTGTTATGAAAAAGTAAAACGGCTATAACTTTTACTTCGACAGCCATAGGTCGTTTTGCAAATTTCTAGAATTCTCAAATTCTGAAAGGAAAAAAAGTTATCCTCAAATTTCAGTTTTTTTGAGTTATTGGTCAAACTCTTGTAAAAATATGTTCAAACTACTTATTCAAGAAATAGTGTTACTAATTAATTATTGTGTTTTAGAATAATAGTTTCAAACTCAAACAGTTCTTCATGCTAAAGTTCAACTCCTAAGGGTTAATAGGATTGACAGCTTAATATTGTCAGGACAACAAGTGCAGACTTGGAAACGAGGAGGAATAGAACCCGAAAGTTAAGCATGCTTAGGCTGGAGTAGTGAGAGGATGGGTGACCAGCCGGAAAGTTAGATGATTATGAATGATGAGGGGTGATTATAGATTAGAGGTTAAATTGAGCAGTGATGAGGGGTGATCAGAGATTAAATTGTCAAATAATTCAGAAAATGAAAATTGAAAAAAAATCAAAACTTTTTCCAAAAAAGGTCAAAAAGAATTTAATTTTTTTCTTTAGTCCCGGTTCGTGTTATCAACCGGGACTAAAGGTGGAGCTCCAGATAGCGACCACATGAAGCCCCTTTAGTCCCGGTTCGTAAGTTCGTAAGCGAACCGGGACTAAAGATTTTGGGCTTTAGTCCCGGTTTCAGAACCGGGACTAAAGGCCCGTTTTCTACTAGTGATGCATCTCCCAAATGTAGAGGCCCGGGGTCATCCTCCTTTTCTAAAAAAAATGGTGCGCTCTGCCACGCCTGGCAACAAGAGCATGCCCAATAGGCAATTTTAGGTAGGCTTGGTCCTTTTTAGGTTTTTTTAGAAAAAACACTCGTATTCCAATCAATTGCTAGCAAGAACCATACAAATACGTGTACAAAAGCGCACACATACGCCACAGGTACAACCAAAACAACTATCCCGCCAAATCACAGAGAGCACCCTGACAAACATCAAAACTACACATAGGTCCCTGGGTCCCTGTTCATCCCCAACCATCAACGAGCCGCCGCAAACTCTGCCGTCGCCGGAGCAAAAGAGAGTCGCCGGCCAAGAAGCAAGGGCAGGAGCACCATCGCCACAATGGCTTTGTGAGCCGCACATATAGGTTTCGTCCAAGTGGAACCGGGGTCGGGTTCCCGCGCATCGGCCGGGGACATTCCCCGTGCTCCCCTCACCTTGGATCCGCCACAGCCATCGACTAGCACCGACGAGGAGCGGCATCACCAGCCACCAGGCCTACCACATCACCTCAGCCAATAGTCGCCTGTAGCGAGTGGATCTGGAATCACCGATCCAGAAACCGCCGACTCATGTACACCCCCACCGCTCAACCGGTGCCACCGGCCCGGTGACTCCGCCTTTCTAGCCCCGCAGCCTCGCCGGAGCAAGCACCACCACGATGGAGAGCAGGCTGGAGGGATTTATTCAACCTCATGGGCGTCGTCCCCGCTCGAGCACCGAAGCTTGGAGAAACTACCCTGACAACTCTATCTACACCGGCCGTGTAGCCAACAACAGTCTCCCCCACCTCCCGGCGCCAAGAGGCAGCCGGAGGCGAGAGAGACCGGCGGCGACGGCCCTCCGGAACCTCCCCTCTCGCGTCGCCTGTTTTTTCGCCTCTGAGCACTATTCCTCTAGAACGACCAAGAACCCGACCCATATGTCTCCCGCCCTTTTTAGGGTTGTTGATGGGCTGTAGTCTTTGTGTGTGTGTAGGCTGTTCTGTTCTTTTATCTCTCTTTTTTGCGTGTGCTAAAAAAATTCTCTATGTTTTTGCGTTGAATGGTCAATGTGAGTCGCATGGTGGTTGTGTGTAGCTTTGGCAGTCGGCTAAACAAAACGCAAATGTCGCCCACAAGCCCACGCCTAAGCGAGAGGCCCACACAGCAGCCACACTGACTCAGCTGATGGCCTGAGCGTTGGCTATTTTGCCCGATTTAATCTGTATCCTATGACCATTGATACTACTGAATAAAGGTTACAGTTTCTCGAAAGAAAAAAAGCTGATGGCCTGAGCCATGGCCTGCACAGCCGCGTATAAATTTGGAGGTGATTCCTGATGCAACATCAGTGTATTTAAAAGGGTCAGATAAAGAATAAGTCTGACAAGAGATCATTAAGAAAATTAACCCATAAAATGTTTAAGTAATTAAAAGCTCATACACTTCGTAGTTAAAAAATATTAACCTGCTCTAAAAAATCATATTAAAAGCATAACAAATAAAGACATTGTATTAAGAGAGTTACCGCTCAGTTTCCATATACTGACTAACTAAAAGAAACCTATATGGGCATCTTTTTTTCTGATTGTAGAAGCTCCTCGCATCCAATTTCATTTCACTAAAACTGATAAACATTCACCACAATGCACTGTCACCCGAGATGGAAAGGAAACACCCTCCCGTAGCTCCCGATTCTCTACCAGTAAAATTACACTAAGCATGATAAAATTGTCTCGGACACATTAAAAAAAACCACAAAACACATATCAATTGGGTTTCCCTTCTATATCCTTCTACTTCCTCAATCTCATCAGGTTAAGAACATCCATTGATTATGGTTACAAGGGTGCATCTAGCCATTTTCTCCTACGAAAAATGCAGTCTTTTAAGGGAACCTCCATTTAATTGATATAACGAAAAACTCTCTTTTGGTTCTTCATATACTGAATATTTTGGTCCTTCAAATGTCAAGCATTCAGTTTTGGTCTATTATAATACACTGAAAGCAGCTTTGGTGATGATGTGAAGATGGTTTTACACAAGTGGTAGTCTGTTCTAAAAAAAATTTGATGTCTTTTTTTGGAAAAATATTCATAAAAACAAAAACCATTGAGAAATAAGAAATTGAGGCAAATACCAAGAAGCTTAGAAAAATCGAGAATAACTGAAAAATCTGAGAATTTGAAAAATAAAGTGAAAATGTAGAAGGTAACCTTTTGAATTTCATCAAAATTCATGCTATTTTCAAAATATTTTATGCATGCTATTTAAATTTGTAAAATAGATGTCTTTGTTTGTTTCTAAATGAACCCTTTTTCCAGTTTTCCTGATTTTTTTTTGTGTTGGCTGGGCTGCCGTATGTTTGAAGTCGGCACTATATCCTTGTGAAAAACACTTTTAGCAGGGCAAAGGAGCAAATTAGAAAGTTCTGACACTTGAGTGGCCAAGAATATCTCTATGTATATTATATTACTCCCTCCGATCCAAAATTAGTGTCGTGGTTTTAGTTCAATTTGAACTAAAACCACCACACTAATTTTGGATCAGAGGGAGTACTTAAAAAGGACACAAGGTTCCCGTTTCGCTCTTTCCTTCCTCCAATCCCCACATATGTTCTCCCCATCCCTCTTCCCCATGTAATTTTGTTTCCCTCCCATCTCTAGTTTTCCCTCAAAGCCGCCTCAGCGGCCCCACGTCTTATTGACTTACCAAATAAAATCTTGTTTTCTTTGGTAAGCCAATAAGTGATTACCCAATAAATTCAGCTTTTTTGGTACGCAATCACATCAATAAAGAGGCAGGTAAATTACGGTGATTGTGTACAAAAGGTCACTAAATTTTTTAACGCACCATCGTACAAATGATGGACGCGTGGTCGCGAGCTAAACTACTAGAAGATTTATACACCTGTTGCAACACAGAGCAATTATCTAGTCCAATATAAAGTTGAGGGACCAAACTCAAGTTCTATAATAGTTGAGTTTTGTAATAGTTGAGGGACCAAAATAGTTTTCTTCCCTACTAAAAATAGTTGAGGAACCAAACTTAAGACTTTTGCAAGATGAGGGATCAAAATTGATCTGGAGTGTTTGGCATTTTACTTTATATGAGATGGTGCAACGTTGTGTACAAAAATACTAAAAAGATCAATTGTTCTAGAATTTTTTCGCAAAAGTTGTCTAGAGTAAGTACATCTCACACTCTTATAGAATTTAGTTGTCTAGAGGGAATTAGTCTTTTCATATACTTCTCGATGTTGCATGTATACCTCTTATAACTAAAATTGTTTAAATATGATTATGACTGGTCAAATTAAGAATATTTATGGCCATTTAGCATAATATTCTCTGTGGTACACCACATATTTTCAAACTTTTTATTCATTTCATAGGAAAATGAATAAGAAAAGCATAGTTTTAAGAGGAAGAATTATGCCAATAGCGATCAGACATACCTGGTCAATCAACAACCAGTCCTTTCTTGATGCATCAGTACAGTTAGTTTCTGTCTCATTCAGCCTATCAACAATTTCCTTTATTGTCGGCCTCTTATGTCGATCATCCTCCCGGCAACTTAAACCTATCTCAACGCATATCTTAATTTGTTCGCAATGTGCCTTCCTCAAATTTGGTCCTTCACGTAGCCTACTGCTCATGTTCTCATGCACCTACCAATTTAAAGACAAAATTATCATATTATACTGGAACAACCAAATGTTGCTTATGAAGTACTTACACATCATCCCGACAAAGACAACATGTTCTCTTACAAGATTAATGAACTCCTGGGAAGGCATTTCACTGCTATTGGAGTAGCCTTCACGTCCTGCCAGTATCTTTAAGATTATAACACCCAAACTGAATATGTCGAACTTCGGTGAGATCAAACCACTGTTTATGAATTCGGGCGGTACATACCCACTGCATCACAAATCAGATATAAATGTTGCTGATACTATACATTTAATCCAAAGTTACTTTCTCAAATTTCAGTACATATGAAGAATGCTTACAGTGTTCCTAATCTAGTTTTTGTAGCTACCGTGTGTCCATCTGTCAAGAGCCTTGATATCCCAAAATCTGCAATTCTGGGAACCATGTTCTCATCTAGCAGTATATTGTCTGGCTTTAAATCCAAATGAAAAATAGAAGGATTTAATTCATTGTGGAGGTAATTTAAACCCTGGCAAATCCCCTTAATCATCTGATAGCTTTTCTGCCAATCATATCTATCACATTCATCTGCAGCACCAAATAAGGAGAATGCTCAAGATGTAAATTTTAAGATAATACCTTCTCATGCTAACCGAAACAAGGACAAAATTATCATTACCAGAAAGATGCTTTGCAAGGCTTCCATTACACATGTACTCCAAGCAGAGTGCCCTATGCGTCTTTTCGGCAATAACCAAATTTCCTTCATACATCACTTGTACTTCCTGAGTATTGAGGCAATAGCCAACCAACCGCACAATATTTTTGTGTTGGAGCCTTCTAAGATGATTAAACTCGTTCTGAAATTGCACATTGTCGAGCCCTGGCATATCATAGAGTAACTTGACAGCAATCTTCCTCCCATCTTGACGCACTCCCTGTCCAACGTTTCACATGGTTTAATTTTCTGTTCAGGTGATATGTACGATATGCATAAAGCAGAAATGCTATTTTCGAATGTGGCCACCCAAATCGCTTGGTGATATATGCTGGAGAAGTGCAGCGCAATATCCTTTATGTGATTTAATCATTGACAAGACCGGTAGAAAATAAATATGGCCTTTCTTAGAAACCATCTATCAAACATACAGACGTGTGCGCACACACGAGGTCTACTAAAGACTGGATCACAGATCCTATATGTTAACAGATTCACCATATACTTCTCATATAAAAGATACTAATGGTTCTCCGATTGTATTACACTGTTGATGTAAGGAAGCCATGTACATCATTACAATCTTACCTTGTAAACCTTTCCAAAGGTACCACTACCAAGCTTCCGCTCCTCGGAGAAATCATTTGTAATTTCTCGTAATAAATCGAGCGGCATGACCAGTGGATCTGCAGCTGCATCATCCATGCAGTTGATTTTCCTGGTAGGAAGAAGGAAAAATAGCATGTTCATATTTTATTATTTGTTTTCAAAACTATGATGATTATTATACCAAATTCAGAAACTACAGGACATAATTCGAAAAAAGCAAAACTATGACCCCGCCGGTCGCGGGCTGGCCGAGGAGGGGTCCGTCGGCCTGCGGTGGGCCGAAGAGAGGCCCGTCAGCCTCCAGGCGGCCGATGAGCTCCTGGATAAGGCCCGACCGCTCCCTTATCTTCTTCCTCTATTTGCTACCTCCTCATCTCTCTCCGTTTCTCTCTGTACATTTCACCCCGCGCTGGTCTCTTCCCTCGTCCACCCATTTTCCTATCCAATCCATAGAAACAATAGATCATAGCATTCTCCGCCGGCCTACAGTATTTTTTTTTGCTATGGGGTAGTTTTTTGTGCGTGAGGAGGAGCCATGGTGGGGTGGAGGAGGTGTGGCTGGTGAGGAGGTGGTGGGGTGGAGGAGGTGCGGGTGTAGAGGCAGTGGTGGTGAGGAGGAGGTGGTGGTGAGGAGGAGTTCCGGTGGTGCAAGGAGTCCACGAGGTGGCCGGTGCCGCTGAGTTGAAGAGAGGAAGAAGAAGAAGGGGACACACGCGTCGAAGGTATACCAATGTCGTCACAAATTTTGTATGAGCTGTACAGTTTATTTAGTGTACATAGTCATTTAAGCGGATAGTTAGTGTAGCCGGTAATAATTATGTTCGTTGCAATTAATGAGTAAATTGGACTGTTTACTACGGCCCTGGTAATGTTCGATATAATGAGTTGGGGGTTGATCTTAGCGAGTTTAAAAATGGCGTCCTAAAACTTTCAGACCCGGACAGACATGACATTAGACAGTTGAAGCACTGGTTGACTACTAGTTTTAGGTTGGATTCTGAAGTATGTTCCGTCAGTATTCATGCATTGTGGACCAAATCCTGTAAAAATATCAAGTGGGAGTTGATGTCGATAGATAGGAGCCATCATTGGTTGACCCTATTAAGTCATTGCCGAGACCGAAGAATCCACCCATATGCCCTAGTGCAACCAGTGGCGAAGGAGGAGAATACCGTATAACTCCACGTGGGGTATGAACCCGACCATGGTAGTCAAGTGGCTAACGAGATTTATTTATCCAGGTCACAGCCATCAGATGTGGATGCTAGCCAGGAGTCAGACTACGTGCCACACAATGTTTGTGGTCATGATACTAGGCAGAGTCAGTCGATAATATTAGCTGATTCTGGTGTTGCTGATGGGAATGAAGAAAGCGATGAAATGCAGAGGGTGATGGAGGAAGAGGACGAGGATGGATTTGCGGATGATCTGGATTCTGAAAATTCCGAGGATGAAGTGGAGGTACCAATTCCTTCTGGATGGGATCAGGACATATCCACCGGTCTTCCTGTCAACGATGGCCATGAGACTCCATGGCAATATAATCTGAAACAAATCCAGATAGGGGCTATGTTTGATACAAAGAAAAAATTGAAGTATGCGGTGATAAAGTGGGCTATGTCTCCGTAGAGGGCTTTCCAGAGACACATATCAAGTCCAACAAACTATACCGTGAAGTGTGTTGAAACAGGTTGTCCTGCGAAGGCATGCATGGGCACGTGCCGAAGTATAACATCCACTGTGTTGTCACCAATGTGGTCCCACATAATTGTGTAAGGAAAAACCTGTTGGTTCGTCATCCAAACCTGACTTCAACTCTCATTGCATAACTCATGTATACTGAGATAGTGGAGAAGAAAGATATGGAAGCAAAACACAATCAGACAGCAGTGAAGGTCAGATGAAATTATGACATTCCTTATGAGAAGGCTTGGAGGGGTAAGCAGAAGGCTATGGAGGAAAGGTTTGGGACGTTCTTTGACTCATATGATAATGTTGTCCGTCTCCTTGACATACTGAAGGAGAGGAATCCCGACACTTATGTTAACATACAACACATGAGGTTGGAGAGTATACCAGATTTCAAGGTGTTGAAACGAGTATTCTTCTCTTTCGCTATGTGCATCGAAGCTTTCCGGCAATTTCTTCCTGTGATATTTGTGGATGGTAAGCCAGATTAAGCTAGCTTTACAAACATGCGAGCAATTTTTTTTGAAACGCAACCTCATAGGGCCCGATTCATTAAAAAAGGTCGAAGAGAGTTGCCCAGTTAATTAACGGAAAACCGGGCGAAAATCGTTACAACACGCCCGCAAAAACAAGGCACACAGGACGACCTGGCAACCCACACAAGAACGCACACACACCATCGAGGAGAAACGTGCCGTCGACGTTGTAATCCGGCGTTATTGTCATGACACCTCCGCGAGGGCGACTCCGACTCCACCATCAACAACCACCTATGTAGCCCTCATCGCAAACAAGCGCTGAGGCCTGTGCCGGCCGATGCCAAACAGTCCACCGCATGCACCGACGATCAGGCAGCTCTGACTCTGTCGACGAGCATTGCGGGAGAAAAGCGTTGGGCCTGCGCCGAGCCGGCACTAGAACAGACCACCCGTCTCGTGTCATCGTCACCGGAAGCACCCCCTCTGCAGCTCCGACTTCAGGAAGACAAGTGAGGCACGGCAACCTCTCGAACACGCCGGATGAGACCGACTACCAAAGCTTAGCAGCCGCCCAACTGCGCTCAAAGCCGCCATCGTTGCCACACAAGAAGTCGCGCAACATCACCGTTGCCAGACGGACACCTGCCAACCGCAATGCTGCGAGCGTCCAGCCCATGGAGCGCGCAAATTGGGTCCAATGCTCTTCAAGACGACGCCCCAAAAAAGAAAGCGACGATGTCCATGCCGTCGCCTGACCCGACTGGGCCTTAGGCTTTCACCCGAAGAGCTGAAACCGAGGGTACGCAAGGGATGGACTGCACGGAGGCGCCTCCAAGGAGGTGACAGGACGTCCGCGGACGCCGACGCCGTAGGCCGGCAAGGCCCAGCAAGCTTTCGTCCGGAGCACCGCCTACCACCACACCCTCACGCACAGCACCGCTCCGCTCACCTGCACACCTCTCATGAAGCTATCGCGCCATGACCAAGAAGAAGCCACCGCCATCCTCGCCACCGGCCAGAAGAACCAGTGAGCCGTCTCCACCCGAGCCCGGGCAGATCTGGCATCCCACCTTGGCTGCACGAACACGGAGACCACCAAAGGCCGGAACGCCACCGGCTACGCGATCGAAGACGCGCCCCAAAGAGCAGGAAGGGGGCTGCACTGCACCCGCCCCAACTCGCTAGCAGAGCAGCCGGCCGAAAACCAACAGCCCGCCGATAGACGCTGCAAGGGGGGCCGTCTTGCCGGAGAAGAGCCGCCGGGACGCACCCCAGGGGCCCACGGGCGACGCCACCGAGACCGGCAGCCTGCTGGATCCACCGAGCTATGCAAGCAAAAGGGGATCGAGACCTGCCCCACCTCGAGCGCCCGCGACATGACGAGGAGTCGCCACCCACCGGCAGCTCCACCACGCCCCCCCAGCGGCCGGAGCAGCCGCCGATCGAGGCCAATACAATATAAACAAGGAAGGAAACATAGCACTACTAACCTGGAAACTTGGTGCGGCCAGAAGGATGGAGCTGGTTGATGCAGTGGAAGTAGGATGAGCAGCTTTGGTAGATAAGGCCTAGGAGCAGATGATTGGCTGGCTACCAATGAGCCGAGGCCTGCAAGTGTGATGAATTATGCAATTGGCTTTTTTTGGTTTTTTTTTGCGGGTGTGCAATTGGCTTGACCGAAGACCATCTAACCATCTCAACCACAGGTTGGTTCGCAGTCTTTTGACTCTTTAATATACGGGGAGCATATTTGGTGCTAGTTGGAAATTTCCACGCGGAATGAGCAATCGGAGGTCACAGCGAATGTGATGGCTTGTTCATGTGTGAAAAAAACACTAAACTAAAATTTTTTTTCCAAAACTACACTGTTTGATAGCAAAGTACTAAAAAAATGCAGTATCAACAAACTACAATAATTTAGCCTATAGGTATAAAATACCGTGGTTTTAACATAACATAGTATTGACAATACAGAGCACCTGTTTGACTACGGCGCCGTGCGCATTGCTCTAAGTTTAGATGGCTAGTTGTTAGCGATGCAAAACACTCACACCTAGCTAGCCGTTGCATTCAACTAATCGGCCATGCAGATGCAAAACTTTTTTTTTATTTGTATCAACTGATGAGGGGCGGGGCGACCTCGCGGGCGACGCCAGGGGCGATCTCTCCCTCCGGGGAACAGCGGTTAGGAGGCCGTTTCTGGGCGCTATGCGACCCCGCTGGAGACGCGGAACGGCGACTCAGGCGGCGAGGAGTCGCCGGCAAGTTCGCCAACGCCGTCGTATGCGATTGGCGAGGCGTTCCGGGTTGGCTACTCTGAAAAGGAGGTGGCGATGCTCGTCGACTTGGCGATCCCCCGCGATGATCCGGCTCGGCTGGGACTTGATGATGATGCCGTTGAGATCGTCCGGCGGGTCGTCCATCGTCGTACGGCGGCTTCGGCGATCCTCTACCCAAGGTGTGTCTCCCCAAACCTACCTTGTCTGATTATTTCGAGGCCGGGGCGTGGAAGTTGGTTCAGAGAAAGAAGAAGAAGAAGCTGGCGGCGGTGCCGGCCCGGTGGCCAGCGGATCGGCTGAGATCCGCGCTGCAAGGATCCAACGTTTGAATCTCCTATTGGGCTCTGGTGGGCTCGATTAGGATGTTGTGGCTGGGGGGCCGGTTTGCGGATGGGTGTGAGGCCCAACACTTGCCGACTCAGAGTGGGACGGGGCTAGCTGGGTATGAGGCCCAGGCTAAACCGGACACCACTTCTGTCGCGACCATAGGCCCGTGCATGCGATCAGTCGGTCGTCGATCTCAATGCTCTGCATCGCCGCTCCCTAGGGTTCGTCGGCGCTGTGTGGCATCTGGGTTCGCTAAGTGCGGACCGGGTCGTGCTACTCGTATCCCTCCCCTTGTGACGATGGCGGGACAGGGTGGTCCGATCAGAAGACTCCGGTGATCGCCGGGGTTGTGCCGGCCGGCCGATGTGGTGGAGGTCCGCCGAGTCAGAGGCCCGCGTTGGCCGCTGGGCGTGGCGCGCCGCCGGGGCCAAGGCCCGCGCTGGCCGCTGCTTGTGGCACTCCGCCGGGGCCGAGACCCGCGCTGGCTACTGGGGCGCTGCCGGCCACTGGGTGTGGCGGCGGTCAGGGCCATAGGCCGCCTGCGCCAAGGCAGGTTGTCCCGACGCCCTCACTCGCTGCTGTGGGGCGCGACAATTCTCAGCAAAGGTCGCCGCCGCCCGGTGCGGCCGTGGTGGCACCTTGCAAGCGGGTCTTGGCGCCGGGTTAGCAGCCGCAAGCTGCGCCGCCGCCCCATTACGTTGCCAGGCCGCCTCGAAAGCGTGTTGTGCCGATGCAGACCCAAATACCGCCAACTCAACCTGTGGCGGGTGAGGGAGGTGCGGATGCTGCTCGTGTACTGGCTAACCGCGGTGGTAATGGACAACCCCGAGGACAGTGGGGTGATGATGGTTACAATGCCTATGGGGACGGCTGATGACCCACAAGTGTAGGGGATCTATCGTAGTCCTTTCGATAAGTAAGAGTGTCGAACCCAACGAGGAGCAGAAGGAAATGACAAGCGGTTTCAGTAAGGTATTCTCTGCAAGCACTGAAATTGTAGGTAACAGATAGTTTTGTGATAAGATAATTTGTAACGGGTAACAAGCAATGAAAGTAAATAAGGTGAAGCAAGGTGGCCCAATCCTTTTTGTAGCAAAGGACAAGCCTGAACAAGTTCTTATATGAGAAAAGCGCTCCCGAGGACACATGAGAATTATCGTCAAGCTAGTTTTCATCACGCTCATATGATTCACGTTCATTACTTTGATAATTTGGTATATGGGTGGACCGGTGCTTGGGTACTGCCCTTTCTTGGACAAGCATCCCACTTATAATGAACCCCTATTGCAAGCATCCGCAACTACAAAAGAAGTATTAAGGTAAATCTAACCATAGCAAGAAACATATGGATCCAAATCAGCCTCTTACGAAGCAACGCATAAACTACGATTTAAGCTTCTGTCACTGTAGCAACCCATCATCTACTTATTACTTCTCAATGTCTTCCTCCAGGCCCAAACAATGGTGAAGTGTCATGTAGTCGACGTTCACATAACACCACTAGAGGATAGACAACATATATCTCATCAAAATATCAAACGAATACCAAATTCACATGACTACTTATAGCAAGACTTCTCCCATGTCCTCAGGAACAAACATACTACTCACAAATTATATTCATGTTCATAATTAGAGGGGTATTGATATGCATTAAGGATCTGAACATATGATCTTCCACCAAATAAACCAACTAGCATCAACTACAAAGAGTAATCAACACTACTAGCAACCCAGATTTTGGTACAAAGATTGGATACAAGAGATGAACTAAGGTTTGAGAGGAGATGGTGCTGATGAAGATGTTGATGGAGATTGACCCCCTCCCGATGAGAGGATCGTTGGTGATGACGATGGTGATGATTTCCTCCTCCCGGAGGAAAGTTTCCCCGACAGAACAGCTCCGCCGGAGCCCTAGATTGGTTCCGCCAAGGTTCCACCTCGTGGCGGCGGAGTTTCGTCCCGTAAGCTTGCTTATGATTTTTTTGGGGTAAAAGACTTCATAGAGCAGAAGATGGCCACCGGAGGGCTGTCAGGGGGCCCACGAGGCAGGGAGGCGCGCCCCCCGCCCTCGTGGACAGGGTGTAGGCCCCCCCCCCGACGCTGATTCTTTTGTCAGTATTTTTTATTAATTCCAAAAATAACTTTCGTGGAGTTTCAGGACTTTTGGACCTGCGCATAATAGGTCTCTAATATTTGCTCATTTTCCAGCCCAGACTCCCAGCTGCGGCATTCTCCCTCTTCATGTAAACCTTGTAAAATAAGAGAGAATAGCCATAAGTATTGCGACATAGGATGTAATACCAGCCCATAATGCAATAAATATCTATATAAAAGCATGATGCAAAATGGACGTATCAACTCCCCCAAGCTTAGACCTCGCTTGTCCTCAAGCGGAAGCCGATATCGAAAAATATGTCCAAATGCTTAGAGATAGAGGTGTCGATAAAATAAAATACGGACATGAGGGCGTCATGATCATTCTTATAACAGCAACATAAATATATTTTGGCATATGATTCCTTATGCTCAAGTAACAATCTATTCACAATGCCAAGTATGACTCGAAAACTTCATTGAAAACTAACAACCATAATCTTGGTCATTGAAGCAATTGCAATTTATCATAACATCGGAAAGAGTCCATATAAGAGCTCTTCAGCAAGTCCACATACTCAACCATCATTTAGTCTTTCACAATTGCTAACACTCACGCAATACTTATAGGTATGGAGTTTTAATCGGACACAGAAAAAGATAGGGGTTTATAGTGTTGCCTCCCAACATTTACCTCAAGGGTAATGTCAACAATAATAGTTCATGCTAACTTACATCCAATTTGATATATATACATATCAGGATCTTTCCAACACGAGGTGCTTGCCAAAGGATAAAATATAAAAAGGAAAGGTGAAGATCACCATGACTCTTACATAATATATAAGACAGAAATAAAAGATAGGCCCTTCGCAAAGGGAAGTAGAGGTTGTCATGTACTTTTATGGTTGGATGCACGAAATCTTATGCAGTCTGTCACTTTTATTACTTCTATATCACAAGATCGTATAAAGCTTATTTTCTCCACACTAAGAAGTCATACATATTTAGAGAGCAATTTTTATTGCTACGACATGACAACTTGCTTGAAGGATCTTACTCAGTCCATAGGTAGATATGCTGGACTCTCATGGCAAAACTGTTTTAAGGGTATTTTGGAAGCACAAGTAATTTCTACTTAGTGCAAGGAATTTGGCTAGCATGAGAGAGAAAGGCAAGCTCAACATGTTCGATGATCCATGACAATATACTTTATCCCATTACGTTGTCTTCCTTGTCCAATGTCAACTCTTTTAGAATGTCATATTTTAATGAGTGCTCACAATCATAAAAGATGTCCAAGATAGTATATTTGTATGTGATAACCTCTCTTTCTTTATTTCTTTTGTTTCTTAGTGTATAGGGGATGATGTATCTCTTTTTTTTGTTTCTTGGAAGTCGAAAGACACGGTGGGAAAATTGGGATTTTTTTGAGGAATGAAAATAGGGAATATAACAGAGCAAAGATGGGAAATAGGTAAGATTAGTCCAAAGGCAGGTTTTTTGTGTGTGTATTCACAGAATCATCTATTTGATTGGTGGAGGAGATGGGAAAATGATGTGAAGAAATGTGTCTGGAGGGGAAAACGAGACGGAATGGACGAGACACAAAAAGGAATGGATGAACATGGAGAAGTACAGAATAGCTAACGGGGCCCTGAGCTCTAATGATAGCAATAGTTGAAAATGTTAGAATATATTGTATGTATATACGGTTGTGTATATAAAACTGTATATACTTGTGATGTTGCGTGTGTGATCAACTTGTATTCCGGTAGTTAGGTTTAAGCTTCGATCCTTATCTCGTAGGATAGCTAACTTAAGGATCAAGCCTAACCAACTACCGAATCCTGAAAACCCTAGCCTATGGCTATATATAACACGCAACGCGTCCCTGCTAGGCATACGCTTCAAGCCATCTTTCATGGTATTCAGAGCCTATCTCCTCTAAAGCACATCTCTCGTAGCCATGGCCTCCTCAAGCTCCGTTGTCGCCGCGCCTGCCCTCATCCCCATAGCCGACCGACTCCATCGCTCCAATTTCCTGGTATGGCGCGCGCAAGCCATGGCAGCCATCCGTGGGGCGTAGCTCGTCTCCTACCTTGATCCAGATCGGGAGCAGCCGGAGCAGAAGCTCCGCGACAAGGACGGCAAGCCCACGGACATGCCCAACCCTGCATATGACATCGACAAAGCTTGAGACTCTCAGGTGCTGAGCTTCATCTTCAACTCCATCTCAGCTCCCGTCATGGTTCAGGTGGCGCACTGTGACACGGCGGCCGAAGCGTGGGTCGCCATCAGGGAGATCTTCATCTCCCAAACCCAGGCGCACGTCGTCAACACCAGAATCGCCCTCTCCACCACCAAGAAGGGCAAGTCGACAATGTCCGAGTACATCGGACGCGTGAAGGCGCTCGGTGATGAGATGGCATCGGTGGGCAAGCCGCTCACCGACGACGACATGGTGTCCTACATCTTGGCGGGACTCGACTACGACTACGTGTCCTTCGTCTCCACGATCTGCGCTCGTACTCAGCAAATCAAGGTGAGCAAGCTTTACTCGCAGCTGATCAGCTTTGAAAGTAGGCTGGCCATGTTTGAAGGCGGAGGGCAGTCCTCCCACTCCTCTGCCAACACCGTGTCTCGCGGCGGAGGCGGTGGACGTGGTCGCGGTGGCGGCCGCGGCAATGGAGGAGGCCGCAATGATCTGCCTGAAGTCTTCTGCCAAATCTGCACCAAGCCAAATCACACGGCCATGGAGTGCTATCGTCGCTTTGATGTCTCCTTCAACAAGGAGAAAACTGCAGCAGCCGTCAACACCAACTCCTCCTACGGGGTGGACACAAACTGGTATGTGGACTCAGGCACAATAGACCACATTACCAGCGAGCTTGACAAGCTCACCGTTCGTGACAAGTACAATGGACATGATCAAGTGAACGTGTCAAACGGCGCAGGTATGAAGATTTCCCATATAGGTCATGCATATGTTCGTACCCCTACTCGTAATCTTCATCTCAAAAATATTCTGCATGTGCCCAAAGCCCTTGTGTCCACTCCACCCTCTTCAAGGTGGTCTTGCTGCTTGTGTCCACTAAGGATGATCGAGCCCTTGCCTCTGCTTATTCTTCCGAGACCGACACATGGGACGATCTCATCTCAACAGAGGTTCAATATCCAGATTGTTTTGGCTCTTATATTAGTATCCTAGTTGGTAATGTTGTTTATTGGTCATTTAAGTATGTGAAGGAGGGTATACTTGCATTTGATTTGGAAAGGCATAGCCTTGATGCGCTCGAGGGGCCTCCTAGTATGGAGCATTGCTACAGCCATCAGATCATCCATACAGAGGATGGTACAGTTGGTATCGCCATGATGTCTCAACATTACCATAACATTGAAATGTGGCAGAGGATGATCAATTGTCATGGTGTTACCACCTGGGTGCTGTGGAAGACTATTGAAACAGATAACATGATTGGGTTACCTCCTCGGATTGAAGGAGGGATGGTATTGCTGAAATTTATAGTAGGATATGTTGAGGATACTGATGAAATATTTTTATGTGCGAAGGACGGTCTCTATATGGTTCAACTTAACTCGCTGCAATCAAGGAAACTTTCTGAAGCCCGTAATATTAGTTCCTGTCATTATTTCAAGAGTTTCTATGCGTCAGGTAATATAATGTAGGTGTTTCCTAATTTTTTTATGTTTCGTCCGTGGATGCCCGAATACCTATGCTAGACAGCCGATCATAGTCAAACACTATCTAGTATATGTTCTCATTTAATACAGCTAGATAAACAAGCCTCTACTATCGGTCAGGTTTCTTTCCAACATACAGGAGGAAGCAATCGATATGTGTTGCATGTTGCATTCCCAGTTATGGAAACAATCGATGTGTGTTGCATGTTGCATAATATAGTGATAGACATGGAGGAGGTAGAGGAGGAGGAAGTTGCAGGCTTGGAGGAGGAGAATTACATCAAGCGAGTGCGGCAGGTAGCAGATGAGGATGCTGTGAGGGTGAGGGATATACTGTCCCAACACTTGACCGGATCTGGAGATAAATTGGCACAACTCTTGATGTGTTTGTTTGAGCGCTAGCTTTGTCTATTTATTTTATTTTGTAATTACCTTGTATGAATTACTACATCTTTCTTATGCTTGCTTAGTCCATGCAACGGTTGCGGAGGAGAAAAAAGAAGCTGCAGCAGTAGTTTCATCGGGTCCAACAGATGAAAACAAGGAACAAACATTTGACCGAGGAAAGGAGAAGGCGCGTGATAATGGATCCAAAGGCTGAAGTGATGCTGCAGAAAAACTGCACCAAATTGTGTGTCATTGTCATATGTATGTGAGGAAAGCTTTTATGCTGCAGCAAGTGCTCTATGCTTTGTATTACTGGCAGCAAAGCTTTTATGAGGTTGAGAAAACAACCACTCCCTCCGTTTCCTAAATATTTGTCTTTTTAGAGGTTTCAAATGGACTACAACATACGGATGTATATAGACATATTTTAGAGTGTAGATTCACTCATTTTTGCTCCGTATGTAGTCACTTGTTGAAATATCTAGAAAGACAAATATATAGGAACGGAGGGAGTAGTAATAATAATGTAGCTACATGGGGTGCATGTGTAAAAGCTATTTGTGATTTATATTCTTTCAGCTGATTTGTGTCACCTGAAGAATCCGCAAACAGAATGGCAGGGACATGGGTCATGGTTGATTTAGTTGTAGCAGCTGTTGGGATAAGTCATGGCAGCTATTGTGTTGGTTGCCCCTACTCTACTCTGCTCTATGCTATTCTGGTCTGCTTGGAGAAAAGAGGAGAAGAGCAGAGCATAACAGAGTGGGGAGCTGGAGCCAGAAGAAGAAGAAAAAAAAAACTGTCTCTGAGGGCTGAACTGTGTTATATTGATGCCTCAACCACGGCGTCGACCTTGGCCTCGTCAATCTGACTCTCAGGCAAACTAGCGATTTAGTTCAAGTCTCAGGCAAACTCGTTGTTGTTGTTGTTGGCAAAATCAATCAGGGATTTAGTTCAGAAGGGAAGGGATTCAGTTGATTAATCTAACGATTTGTCAATCCTTGCGAGCTGCCACAACTGTTCATTAATTCAGCTAGTTGAAGACTAAGTCGGCTCTGCTCTACAGTCGGTACAACACTAACTATTTTCAGATGATCCACGTTAACTGTGACCAACAAAACACCATCCATGGAGCACAGTGGGAAGGTCAAAGTAGTGCGTGTAGAGTGATTTTGGCACTGCACTCTCTACTCTGCGACTTGCTTCCATCATTTAGCAGAGTTGAACAAATAATAAATAAACTGCACAAGTTCAGCTACGATGGTACATCGCACCATACATACAGAAGATAGCATGCAGCTACAACCAAAGGTGACACTCAGAGGATAACAAAACAACAGTAATAGTAATATAACGATACATGTACTTGTATGCACGTCTTGGCAAAGGAGGTGGAGCCGTTGAGGGCGATGATTGAAGAAACCGATGATCTGATGGGTCGGCCGACGACACCTGCGGTAGCTGAACTACATGATGATGAGCTTGAGAGGCTCATTCCTCCTCGGTGACAGGCAGTGGAGACAAGGTGTGGTCCCTGCAGTCTGAAATAAATGAAGAACGAAAACTTTAAAATGGGCGAAGGAAACTTTTGATTACATATATAAGTTAATTGGAAGGAAGAAAAATGAAACAATAAGTACAAAATGTTATCTCTTTGTGAGAAAACAGGTGAGCTCTTTACCTTTGTGTTTCTATATACGAAAATCTGGAAGAGAACTAAATAAAAACTTTTTCGCGGATATGCTCAATCTTTGGCCAGCTTTCTCCATCAGGAGCTCGGCAGCTCTCCTTCAAGAGTTCACAGTCCCATACTATCATGGTCTTGAGAGAGGGTGGCAAATCTTGGAAAGATGATATATTGGGGCATCCAACAATTTGGAGCGACATCAGACATGAAAAGCCCTTCAGATCTGGAAATGAACTGATTCCACAAAACATAAATGACAGGTGCTTGACAGATGAGAAATCTGCTGATTCTTCAAATGGAAATGATTCCTCATTGCACTCTTCAACTCTGATATGTCTTGGAACTGTAAAACCTTCATCTAAGAGTATGTGGCTGAGCATTATGGGGCTGCTAACCACGAGGTAATTCTGGAGTTGTAACTGTGAGATGCACTTCATATTGAGGTTCGGGAGATTTGCAAATTGTGCGCCGAAAAGTTGCAGCGAGGACAAACCTTCAAGAAAGCACAAATCCTGCAAATCTTGTAGTGATAATGATTCAAGGGCTGTTAAATGACCAACTGTCAAAAATGAAGAGCCTCTGCACCACTTAAATGAAAGATCTTTCAGGTGTGGCAAGTCACTGCTCAAGAAATCAGCTCCAACCACACAGTGTTCTACTTTGAGCCTCTCAATGGATAATGGCAAAAAACCTGATCCACGTGTCAGTTTTAAAGAAGGGCAACCCCATAATGAAATTTCAGAAAGAGCGGTAGCACCTTGTAATCCCCCTACCGATCTAAGACACCAGCATGAGTCGATGCACAAGTACTGAAGCTTTGTCAACTGTTGGAAGACATCTTGTGACGGAAGTGTAGTTAAAGTCATAATCTCTTTCAATGAAAAATGTGTCAGTGAAGTGAGACCATCAAGGCAAACAACTAATGCTCCATCTGTAATGATGCATGAAGAAAGTTCAAGTCGACAAAGCCCTGATGGTGGAACCAGTGGCAGGCCGATGTTCCTTGTACAAATGAGTCTTATCCTCTCCTCATGGCAACACATCCATGCATTGATTATATCCTCTTTTACCAATACTTCATCCCCCTCTCTTTCAAGAGCACTTTCAATAGCTTGAAGATGAGAAGTATCAGCATCCATCAATATCAGGAAGAGCCTCAGAGATGAATATTCTGACAACACGTTACGGCTGATGTTTGATCTGGAATCTGCTTTCCACATGGAAGAAAGCCGTGACTTCGCGCTGCATGTCATCATGGGGTTCTCCCTTTGGTCAAGTTTTTCTAGCTCATCGTTGCAAGTAAACATAAGCAACCTGCATTTCTCAACCACTAACACGTTAAGGTTGGCAGGAAGAGAAGGTAATTTCCTCAGGTTTGGGACATTCTCAAGGCGAAGTGAGGTGCAATTTCCAAAGAGAGTGGCATTGGAAGGTAGGATTTCTAAGGCACTGCAATTAACAAGCTCAAGTGATTCCAAATTCTGAAAATAAGAATCCTCAAGTAACCAGCATGGGTATTTTGTATATCTGTAACCTTTGATAGTAAGGCCCCTAATTTGAGGCGGTGGTACCAGACCTTCTAGAGTTTCCAAATGTGAACTATCATGTGAAGCCATGTCATCATTGTAACTCCATTCAAGGTGCAATCTCTCAAGATGACTTTTCTGATGTAGCTTTGCTTCCACGGCTTGATCCTTCCCAACGACATTCTCAAGATTTTTGATACTTAATCTGCCTCCAAGGTTGTTCATGTCTTTCAGCTGTCGCACCTCATAGCCCATCTTCTTTTGCACACAAAATTCATTGAGGTTTTGGAGCGAAGTTAAATTGCCTATGTGAGGGATTTGGACGCACCATTCAAAACATCTCAACTTACTTAAATTGAACATCTTTTCAGGCAAAATTTGAACGTTGGCATTGAAATAAAGTAATTGCAAGTGGTAAAGAGCACATAATGATCCAGGCAATTCAGATATTGAAGTATGTCTGAGGTCCAAGTACCGAAGGTGCTTCAATTCACCAACAGATTCAGGAAGCTTGCTGCTGTTGTAAAACTTCAGACTAAGTACACGCAACTTCTTCAGATTCTGCAGCACCTGCTGGAAAATATCTCTTGCATCATTTGTAAGTGGTTCAATGCAGATAAAAGTACGTAAATGTTGTAGCTTGCTTATAGAGTGTTGATGTTGCTTCAAACTCTCAACACAAACAGATAGATGTTGAACAGTGCATGGTATTGTTGCCACCTTATCATCTTCTAATCTGAAGCAGACTTCTTCAGATAGTGACTACATCACTTCAGATAGTGCCAAATCATGCACGAGATCATGCATAACACAGTAGTTTGCAACTACATCACTTCTGTAAACTTGTTGAAAGAATGAAACTGAGAGCATCTCATCCAAGCAATCCCTCCCAGTTGCTTCCATTCTCTTGTTCATACTGCATGAATCAATAAGTCCCTCTGCTACCCACATGTGAACCAACTCCTTAGTGATATATCTGTGGCCTTTTGGATATAAACTGCAATATAGGAAACACCTCTGCAGACGTGGATCTAACTTCTCATAACTCCACAGAAGTGCTCTACTAGGATCGCTTAAGTTGTCAATCCTTAGAGCATCTTCCCATGCAGCCTTATCCTTTTTTCTGCTCAACTGCGAACCCACTATTTTTGCTGCTAGAGGAGATCTTCCAAGTCTTTTCACAAGCTTCTCTGCAATATTTTCTAGCTGCCCACGCAACCTCTGATCTCCAATTGTTGCACCAGAAAAGGCATTGTCCTTAAAAAGTGCTAAGATATCGGTATCTTCCATGTCTTTCAAATGAATAATTTCATTACAACCAAGAGGAACAGGGAGTATATCCGACCGAGAAGTTACCAAAACTTTGCTTCCCATTTGTTGAGACACTAGGGGAGACAATAGTTGCTCCCACTCCATCTCGTTGGTGTTTTCTTCAAACCAGACATCGTCCAACACAAGAAGGTATCTGTTTGAATTTTGCAGCATGTCCCTCAATTTGCATTGTAGAGTATCAAGGTTATCAAGACGTGGGCACTCTCCCTTTCCCGCTGATTCAATAATTGCCCGCGTGTGGCGGTCAACATCAAGTTTGCGTGAAGTGCAAACCCACATCATGACATCAAAATGGTCTTTAACCCTCTCGTCATTGTAGACATGCTGCGCCAAGGTGGATTTTCCCATGCCTCCTAATCCAACAATTGCTACACAAGAATTCTTAGTTGAATCAGACCCACCAGCAGTCGGCTTGGTAAGAAGATCTATAATATCATCGCGATCCTTGTCACGACCAATCACTTTTGGAGGTGCTATTGATGTGACAACTGGAATAATAGCTGCCGGCACTGCAAAGGCCTCAACACTATTACGAGTAGGTAAGCAAAGCAGTTTGCTAATGCCCTTGGCTTTCGCAAGGATGGCCTTCAGTTCCTTCAATTGGTCGAGTAGCTTTTTGTTCTTTGGTTGCAGATTGGACAGCCTGCTCGACACAGTATGCACATGCTTCATAATAGTACCACTAGAAGATGCATGTTCTATCAAAGAATCCTTCCCCTTCTCTGCTTCGCGCTTGAGGATGTTGTACTCATGCTCATCTAGCAGGTCCTCAGCTTTACAGAAGGCGTCTTTCAGCTGCTGGATCCAGTTGTTCAACATTGGCCTGTGAGGACTCTTGTTAGCTGCTTCAACCAGTAGAGCGAACTGTGGCATGATGTTCATCTCCAGTTCATGGAGCTCACTCACCATGTCCACACCAAGACACCTTGTAGGATCAGCTAGGAGCCTCTTCACGACCGGTGATACCACCAACTGTAAGCCAGCCCGTATTCCCGCCATAGCCAACGCCACTTCCGCCATGGAAAGGACACCGAGGGGGTGAGTTGTGGATGTACCTCTTTCTTTTGGTTTCAAGACAGGGTGGAAGAATTGGCAATGTTTATTTTTTTTGAGGAATGAAAATAGGGAGTATAACAGAGTAAAGATGGGAAATAGGTAAAATTATGGTAAAGGCAGATTTTTTGAGGGTATGCTTGTGTACTCACAGAATATTGTATTTGGGTGGTGGTTGAGGGAGGGGATCGCTAGGATGAAAAATGATGTGAAGAAGTGTATATGAAGTTCTGACCCCGCAAAAAAAAAGAGAAGTTCTGAAATTCTGGAGGAGAAATCGAGACGAAATGGATGAAAAGCTGCAGGAGAGAAAAACCAGGGAGATAAATCAGTGATCTGCAACAACACAGAGCAGATAGTAAACAGAGCATTCTAAAAAAAAAAATTGAACAGAGCCGCTACAAGCTGATTCTTCTTCCTTAGAACTAACAGGTACTCGCTGCCTATGGTTACTAATTAAATGATTAAATTTTGTACAACAAGTGACCTAAGCTATGGGCCTGTGGCAATATGCGGGCTCCTCCCATTGATGGAGCTATCCAAGGGTGAGAATACTGACCTAACCAGACTGTGGCTACAGCAGAGGACAAGTCGCGCCTCCTCGTCGCGGCCCAAGCAGATCTCAGAGAGGGGGCTCCTGAGAAGACGGGGAGAGAGGAGCTCGATCGACTCAAAGAGATGAGACGAGCGGTCGACGGTGGAGGACAAGGGACTGAGTTTGAGTGCAAGATATCTGCTTGCTAGTGGGTAGAAGGAAGTAGTATAGACGCTCCCTCCTTGACAGGAATGAACGAAAAAGAAAAGAAACTAGAAGAAAATACGTAGTAACTCCTTGCCCACGAACCGAATATTTGGGTTCACGGATCGGCTGTTTTCCCACGAATTTTCCTCCAGCACTAAAAGGATCACATGGACCTCGATTCTTCACACATAAGAGAAGATGTAGACACGTTAGAAAAAGGAAGCAGCCAAGTGAGAATAATCAAAGGCTACGCGTGCCTTCTATCTTCGCATCCACATCCGACCGAACTCACAATCTTCCTCAAATATCATCGGTTCGGTTCCCATCTGGCCATCTAGGTCTGGAATATTATTAATTAACCTTCCATCAAAAGGCCACGTCATTTATAACCCAGGAATATCTTTTAAAGATTTCACTATAGACTACATACGGAGCAAAATAAGTGAATCTACACTCTGAAATATGACTATATACATCCGTATGTAGTCCATAGTGAAATCTTTAAAAGGACTTATATTTAGGAATAGAGGGAGTACAATTGTCTCTCAACCACATAATCAAGAAAGGAGATTATTCTTTTTAGTCGAAGAAATAAGATCAGCTGGACGTACTTGATGTATTTTCCCGTTATGTTAAAGTGAAGGAAAGGTGAAGAGCAGTTCGGAAAGAGCGAAAAAAAAGATCAGCAGAGATATTCAGGTATAGAACAGAATACATGGAACATGTTTGGTAGAAACTGTGCTTGGTGTGAAAGCAGGATTAAGATGTACAGCTATAGGAAATGGACAGGTTCGTCTAGTACAGCTATTCTTATGCGTTTCCCGCAAAAAAAAAAACGATTCTTATGCGTTGTGTGGCTGTCGCCTCGTGGCAATCTTTTGTGCTTCAAGAGAACGAGCAATAATAGGGTAGCTGCATGGGACGGGCTATTTTGTGATTTCTATCCTAATTCAGTTGCGTGTTGTAACCTCAAGGAAGGATCTGCAAGCATACGTAATGGCTGTGAGTTCTGCAGGTTTATCACACTTCATTTGTTGCTGATGTCAATGTTAAGCGTGTTCTGTACATGTATTCGTAACGCGTTTGCTGCGCAATTTAGAGCACAACAAAGATGACAGTACAGAGTTGTGAGAGTTGGGCAACAGACTGATTTGACATTCACCTGGATGGATGCAGGGAAGAAAGTCCAGAGAGTTCAGGTTTTGTGCCTTGCCACTAACCAACTGACCGTTCTGAGAGTTGATCAACTCACTGATTTTACATTCTCCTTTCTTCCCCAAACGTGCAGTAGGCGCTTGAGAGATAAGATTAATTCACGTGACCATAAAAAATGTTTTCTACGCAGTATGTTCCAGTTTTGGAGGAGAAAGATAAGCAAGTACATTTACTAACATTTTTTGTCTGGAAGTAATAACATTTCATTTTGACGTGTACTTTCTTTTTTTTCGAAAAGGAGGATCACACCCGGCCTCTGCATCTGGGAGATGCATACGGCCATTTTATTGATTGTTCTCGAGGACCTTACAAAGTATAACAACAATATGTCTGTATCCGCCATCTTGGTAGCATCTGCCGCTACTCCTATCCAAATGATGAAGGGGTGCAAGCTCGGCCACATATCCATACCTCTCACCTAAGCCTAACATCTAAAGCCGGAGGCCCCGACCGAGCCATCTGCCGGGTCCGGGGCTCAAACCGGTCTGACACACTCACATGTGTCGTCGCCGCCATCTTTCACTGGTCCATCTTCAGAGCAGATTGAGGTGACAACCTTGGCAGGTCCTCCGCCATCGACGCCACTACGACACCAAACGACAACCTTCACCTACGCGAGCCTTGGCAGGTCCTCCGTCATTGACACCACCACGACGCCAACCGACGACCTCCACCTACGCGAGTCCATCTCCAAGCAACGGATGTAAATCCATGCTAGGAAAGGGCCGCACCACCGCCGTCACCCACCACCCACAAGCGCCACCCAACCCCAAGGTTCCCAAAGCGGCGCCTTCAAGAAGGGAACGGCGCTGTGAGCACCGTCGTCGCCCAACAGAGTTAGGGCTTTCACCAGGGAGACCTAGGGGAAGGTGAAGTGAGGAGATCAGTCCATACCAACGGCTCCAAGGAAGGAAATGGCACCGTGAGCACCGTCGTCGCCCAATAGAGTTAGGGCTTTCACTCAGGAGACCTAGGGAAGGTGAAGTGAGGAGATCAGTCCATACGACGGCTCCAAGGAAGGAAACAGCGCCCTCAGGTGTCGCCGTCGACGCGGCCGGTCATGGTCGGCCAGGGATTTCACCCGAAATAGATATCCGCCACCAGCAGCACCTCCTGTACAGAACTGGCGACCAAGAGGAAGCGTGGCCCGACCAGGCTGGCCCGCACGCATAACAGGGGAGGAAGGGAGGCGCCAGATCACGCACACCGACCGCCGCAGAAGCCGCCGCCGGCCGCCAACGACCACCGGATCCCGCCGTCCGCGCGGCCAGGACACCGGATCCACCACCCGCACGCCTGTTAGCCGGCCGTGCCTTGCCTTGCCAA
This sequence comes from Triticum turgidum subsp. durum, assembly GCA_900231445.1. Classification (NCBI taxonomy): domain Eukaryota; kingdom Viridiplantae; phylum Streptophyta; class Magnoliopsida; order Poales; family Poaceae; genus Triticum; species Triticum turgidum. The sequence continues at coordinate 721,534,598 of LT934124.1, read as the reverse complement.
TGGAGCCGCCGCCCCAGATCTAGGGTTCCCCACACAGGAGCAGGGCAACCGAGGCCCCGCCGCCACCATCCTTGCCTCACCGGGCTTGCCCGACGGCTGCCTCAGGCGGCGGCGAGGGAGGGAGGAGGGAAGGGGTTGAGGAGGAGGGGCGGCTAGGGTTGGGAGGAGGAGAGTGTTAAACTAAGTGTTCATCAACGTGTACTTTCTGTACTTTGAGTATGAAAATAGTCAATCATACCTTGATAAATGGATCGAGACATGAACTAGTCCTCTTAAGAGGTAAAACCGAGTCTTAGGGGATCTTGGTACATAGTTAATTAACTGTATCGGTCCCTTCTATTGTATGTTTGCAGGTATGCTCAAGTGAGATAGATGAAGACCACCTCAATACGCTAAAGGGTATCAGACTGAATATTATATAGAAATGTGGTTGTTTACCAATTGCTGTTGAAGTGATGGGAGCACTCTTGCGTGAAAGACGGGGGCTACGTCGTGACTGGCAACAGGTGTTGGATGATTCTAAATGGCCAACAAAATGCCCGATGATCTCAACCATACAGTATACTTAAGCTATGAATATATGCCTTCTTACCTAAAGCAGTGCTTTCTGTACTACTCTCTTCTTCCTAAAAGTAGAAATTTTACTAAGGATGAAGTTGTTGCAATGTGGATTAGTGAAGGATTTATTCATGGAAATTCTAATAATTTTGAAGAATTAGGAGAAAAGTACTACAAGGAGTTGGTATCTAGGAACCTTATAGAGCCAGATAAATCATATGCTAATATATGGTATTGCAAAATGCATGATGTTGTTCGCTCATTTGCTCATTATATGACTAAAGATGAATCACTCGTAGCTGAAGATGGAGATGATGATATTCTTGCTAAACTTGGTACACAAAAGTTTCTTCGGTTGTCCATAGAAACTAACCAATCACAAATAAGTGAACATAATTGGAAATGTCTACAGGCGCAACAATCTCTGAGGACTTTGATCTCAACAATCCTGATTAAGATGAAGCCTGATGATTCATTGGCTATTTTTTCTAGTTTGCTGACTCTAATTATGGAGTCTGCAGATATGTCTGTATTGCTTGAATTGTTGCATCAACTAGTAAATACTGATATATCTGAACTTCTGGGAAGCATTGGCAAGATGAAACTATTGCAATTCCTTGCCCTTAGTAAATGCAATAAATTGGTGAATCTTCCTGATAACATTATGAAGCTTGGCAGTTGAGGTTACTTTCACTTCCTGGAGCAAGTATGGCACCTAGAGGGTTTAGTGTTCTGACAAATATGAGTAGACTCCGTATGTTTCGAGCCCGCATGGATGGTGATTGGTGCAGTTTGGATGAGTTGGGGCTTCTTTGCCAACTCAGGTATCTTGAATTATTTCAATTGGAGAATGTATCTGCTGCCTCATTTGCTGCTAATGCCAGGCTCGGTGAGAAGATGCATTTTTCCAGTCTACGCATGGACTGCACCAGTAAATTAGGATATGATGGGTTGGTCAAAGAGAAGGAAGGTATCTCTGAGGAAGAGCAGGAACAGATTGAGGAGGTTCTCGATAAGCTTTGCCCTCCACCTAGTTTAGAAGTTCTTCAAATCAACGGGTATTTTGGCCGGCAACTCCCGAGCTGGATGTTCTTCACATCAATGGTGCCCCTCAACAACTTGAAGAGTGTATCATTTAACGATCTGGCTTGTTGCGCACAACTTTCCAATGGGTTGTGCCAGCTCCTCGGTTTACAGTTTCTACAGGTCTCTCGTGCTCCATGCATCAAACATGTGGGGACTGGATTCTTGCAGGCGGTAGTTGTGATGCCTGGATAATTAAGCTACAGTAATCCTCTGTGTAATGAGGCCATGTCACCACTATGACTGTTGCTAACCTCGCTTAAATTGAAATCGGTTCGAATTCCAAATTAAATTAAAGTCAAAAAAACAAAAGTTTTCAAATGTCAAAACTAAAATGTGCAAGCTATGACAAGTAATTCATGAGTAATTTTGGTGAAGAAACAAAATTTTTTGTAAAATGTTTACGTGCTCAAAAATGATTTAAACAGTGGCTTAAATAATTATATATATGCCTTTGGTAATTTATAAAATATCAAACTAATTTATTGGAGTCCCAAACTTTTCGTAGCAGAGGTATAAATAGTAATATTAATTTAGAAACTAGTCTTACATTTTTATTAATCTAAAATTATGTGAGAGTTAAGTAAAACAAATAAACAGAAACGTTAAAAGAAAATAAATAAAGGAAAAACAACACAAAAATAAAAACAGAGAAGTGGAAAACCCCTTCCCCCCTTGGGCCTTGGCCTAGCTGGCCACTGGGCTGGCCCACTACGACGGCTGGTGCCTCCTGAGCTTGTCCATAGCCGCGTTCGCCCAATTCCGCTGCAAGCAAATTGTTTGGTACATGAATCTACATAAGTTTTCAGTTTTCTATATTTTTGTATTGTATCTGTATTTGAAGCACTAAGTGGGTCCTTGCTTGACATCAGTGCTATAATGGCATTTATATATGTCTGTACTCTATGGAATGAAGTGTACGGGTTTTGTTGGAATATTTAATCCTAAGTCGGGCACTGTTCGTGATGTAAGGAGAATGATATACAGCCCCCTTTCTGCCTCTTTCTTATCTGTTCAGTTGGTTTTGTTGCAGACATCCTTCTTGCCGGGCTTGTACTTGCATTTGTTATGAGGTTAGTTTGCCAGAGGGTTCGGCTATTATTTCGATCACATCTAATATTGATTCTCCTATTGTTCGTAACATGTATTATTGGTAATAAATATACATATCCATGCTACCTACAATATAATCTTTGCTCCTTGTCTGAATAGAAAAAAAGGAAAAATAAAATACATAGTAACTCCTTGTCCATGAACCGAAGAACGGGTTTGCAAACCGGTTATCTTCTGAGAAATTTTTATGGAGCACTATTAGAAATTAGGGTGGACACGGTCTGCTCCGGTCCCTGACCGAGCCGTCGTTTGGACCGGCCGCCGGCGGTCCGGACCAGACCCGAGCAACCGAGCGGCCCTGCTTTCAGGGACTGGATAGGCAACGGCGAAGCCCAGGCCAAACCGAATGGACCGGCCAACAACCATCGGCGTCGATGTGTGCGCATGCAGCGGCAGGGAGGGCTCACACACGCGAGAAAGCAAAGGAGAAAGAACACATGCACGAACGTATTAAGTGGACAGGATTTTACGACGCACAACTGTCTGTGTATTTTCTGCTCTTCCTTTTATTCAGCTCTGATCACCCACGATCCCATAATAACCGTGCCATCCCACGGATACATTGTGGTCATTGGTCAATCTCTACGTGCTTAAACACTACTGCCTATTCAGCCGCAACACGGACTAGCATGCTTATGGCAATGAAAAAACTAAGTGACAGGTTCAGTACGACAGAGTTTAACTCAACACTACATGCGTGAGTGAATTGGCGGAGTGGCCGATGTGCGCGAGAAATTAACACATCTGAAACTTTGACGAAACCGACGAACTGATTTTTTAAACGTGATGGAACTAAATTTTCTGAACTGACAGTCTTCGCTCTGGTGGAGAAGAAACGCAGGGACACCTCGAACAACAGCGGCGGCGTCACCTTCAGAGCGTCCAGGATCGTGCCCCAGTTCTTCTTGGTGGCGTCAGCGAGGCGTTCGCCTGTCTGTGTAGTATGTTGTGCTGAAGTAACGCGCCATGGCGTGAAGTATACAGCCGCCGCCGCCTCCTCCTCCTCCTCCTCCTCCACTAAAAAGCTAGGTTTATGCCTTCCGCCGGCGCCGCCGCAGGTCTGCCTCCTCTCCGGTGGCCCTAGGGCCATAGGGGCGTGGTGGATCTCGGCAAGGCCGGCGGGAGGGCTCCGTTTTTAGTCGTTTCTTTCAGTTTCGCTAGGGTTTGTGTCCTTAGGAAGACGAGACAGTGGCGGCTCCCTGAAGATGCAATAAAGGTCTCGCCATCTAGCCCCGTTTCGGCGGTGCGTCTATCACAGTTGGTGGGCGTGTGGAGGTGTGTCTCCGGCGGATCTATCTTTGGTGGATTTGCTCGGATCTCGTCGTTGTTCGTCTACCTTCGTGTGTCTTCGGATTGGATCTTTCTGATCTGCGTTATTCTTCATCTGCGGCGGTTGCTGTTGTGGTGCGCTGGTCCTACGGGCCTTAGCACGACGACTTCCGGACTGTCTACTACAACAAGTTGTTCCCGACTCTGACAATGGAGGGGGCGATGACATCGGCTAGGTGGTCTACGGATCTGGATGTAATTTCTATTATTTTTGGTATTTGTTGTACTGCCATGATTAAAAATGAATAGATCGGAGATTTTCTCGCAAAAAAAAAGGTAACGCGCCATGCTACGTGTGGATGTTCACGTCTTATGTTAGTTCAGGTTAGTCCGATCAGGCCGTTGTGAGACCTCGTGGGATGGCATGATTTCAGCTCATGCAGCGGCACATAACTGATTTCTGGCGTAACAACTGTGGAAGGTATCAAAATATTACGGCCGCATAACATAGTATATAGCCGCAATTCCCGTTCATACCTATTCTTTCGTTCCTTTGAGTACATGCCATGGTCGAGACTCGAGAACTCCATATCGGCGGCAGTGCACGCACGACAGCAATGGCGAGCGGCTACGGCGCACAGGAAGGAGAGGAAGGATGGAGAGGGGAAGCTCGGGGACATGGTGGTTCACCCAGGGGCTCGCGACGATGAGGAACGGCTCCTGCGGTGACTGGGTTCTCTTGGTCGGACCGAGCGGCTCAGTTAAAGACCGGACCGGGCCGAGATTGTTTTGGGACGAAAATGGCAGCCCGGTCCGACCATTTTTTTGCCGTCACAAACGGGCCGAAAAGCCCGCTCGTTCCGTCCTGCCTTAACTAAGAGGGAAGAGGAAGCCTGCTTGGGTATCTTGGGACGTGATGACAAAACCAAAAAACATGGGTGGCCTGGGTTTTAAGGACCTGGAAGTTTTTAACCTGGCTTTTCTCTCAAGACAGGCTTGGAGGTGCCTGAACGAACCTAATTCCTTGAGTTCACGTATCTTAAATGCGGCTTATTACCCAAATAGGTCTATCCTCGAGGCAGAACTGGGATCAAACCCTTCGCAGATTTGGAGGGCAATAGTTGATGGAAAAGACATGCTGAAACTTGGTGCTATCATGAGAATTGGGGATGGTAAGTCAACCCGCATCTGGCAACATAACTGGATCCCCAGGGCGGGCATGATGCGACCGGATTTCGTCATTGGTTCAGGACCCGCCACAACTAGTGTCCAACTTAATTGATCCTTCATCGGCATCTTGGAGAGAGGAGCTGGTTAGACAAGTGTTTGTTCCAGTCGACGTCGAAGCTATCTTGAGAATTATTCCCCTCTGTACCAGGCAAGTGCATGACTTCTGGGCGTGGTCTGCGGACCCTAGAGGCAGTTTTTCTGTTCGAACATCGTACAATATGATCTATCGGATTAAGAATGGAAGAGAAGCCTGGTTAGAGGAGGGAGAACATACATCTAATCTTCAGGGACAGATGAAAAGTTGGTTCGCATTATGGAAGCTGAAACTGCCATCGAAGTTGAAAGTTTTCACCTGGAGGCTTGCTCAGCACTCACTACCCGCAAGAGATCTTTTGCAGCATAGAAACATGCCAACTACTGATGTCTGTGGAGTTTGCGGTGCGCAAGAGCGCTCTATCTAGAAGCACCTGGGCATTGTCGAAGGAGGAGATGGTGCAACATATGGCCATGAATCGAAATGATAATGCAAAGGAGTGGTTATTCTTCATGTTTGAATCCTTGCCCAATGATGAGCTCATAACTATGATTGTCACTCTCTGGGCAATCTGGTCTGCACAGCGGAAAGTTATACATGAAGGAATTTTCCAAACTCCATTTGCAACAAATTGCTTCATCTCGAGTTACTTGACGGAGCTGCAGTTCCTGGAAAAGCCGGAGAAAGTAGAGAGGAGTGCACCGACTCCTAGATCGGCGGAGTGGATTCCTCATCCAGAATATCACATTTAGATACGTTATAACTATGCACCTTTCGAGCCCTCTCACGCCACTTGTATTTTTGATCATCCGATCTGCAGTTCTGACTGTTTGTGGCCGTTTGATGTGGTTTTAATCCCGCATAGGCTTCACTCGCGAAAACAGAGCGCTACACGATTGGGCCGCTGCTCCCAAAACAAATTCGGAGCTTTTCTGTTGTTTGGGCCTACGGGCCTGAGATGGAAAATGCAGCCAACTCGCCCAGACCGAAGGAAAGAAACCACCGGTGATTGAGGACGTTTCTGGAGGCCTTAATTAATGGCAATCGATGTACGCCGCTCATTAAGGATCGATTATCGCGTATCAGTTACAGTGCTTATTCATCTTCTCCATTTATTCGACGGGCGTGTATATAATCTCCACTGCTCCTCTCCTCCGTTAGTCATGCATCATGCTTCTTGCCATGTTTCCACTGCAGCTTTATCGTCTTTCCTTCCTCACATCTTCTATCCAGGTACTACTAAGTCAGATCCTTTTTGGTTGATGATACCGCTTTTTGTTGGTTCCTAATTCGCCGCAGAACATTGGGCTGGCTCGCGGAATCCTCAAGCCGATTTGCAAACCTTTTCCTCTAACACATACTCCCTCCGTTCGGATTTAGATGTCGCGGCCGCTGTACATTATGCATTTTGCAAACATGTCCTTATACTTTTGAATCATTTGAAAAACGCCCCCGTCTCCTTCCTCACTTCTCCACCGTCGCTTGCGCGTCGCCGGCTCCAGCCACCATCCCCCGTCTTCCTCCCCCGTTCTCCTGAGCACCCAGAGAGAGTCTCCGCGCGTCGCAGGACCCAGCCGCCTGTGCAGGAGACGACCTGCGTCGTCGCGGAGGAGACGCGCAGGACCTTCACGGAGGCGCCTTGCGCCGCCGCCCAGCTGCGCAGCCGCCATGGGTGTGCCCTCGCCTACCTGAGCAGCGGGATTGCTCCTAAAGTTCTTCCTCTTCGTCACCTCCCTCTGAATCGTGCCAAGAAGCAGTAAATCGACGACTAGGTCCTCGATTTGGTCCGCCTTGGCCGCCGTCGCCGCGGACAATTTTGGACGCCGTCGCGGCGCTGGGTCTTCGTCGCTGCTCTGGCCCAGGGTCTTCATCGCCGTGTTGGCCCTGCTCAACCTCTCCTCCAAGCCCAGGGTCTTCCTCTCCGTGCTGGCCCTCCTCCGGTCGCGCCCGCCCTCGCCTCTGTTGCTGCTGGTATTCCCCGCCCCCGCCTCTGTTGTTGCTGCTGCTGAATTAAAGAGAACTTGATTGTAAAGCTGAATACTAAATTAAAGATCATGAATACTGAATACTTGAAAGAGTAGAAGCAAAACTGGATTGCTTAATTGCTGCTTGAAAGATCATGAATACTGAAAGTAGTTTGGTTCTGGAGTACTTGATGTTCTGTACTGAATATTGAATTAAAGAGAACTTAATTGCTGCTGGTATTCCTCTCCCTGTTTGATTGTAAAGCAAAACTGGATTAAACAGAACTTGAATACTGAGTGTTGCTGGTAACACAGTTACACTGAATACCCAATGAAGCTCAATACTGAATGCTGGAGTAGTTGCTGCTGCTGGTATTCACATGCACTTCCAGAAATTATTCAGTACAGAACAGTTTTATTCAGTACAGAACAGTTTTGTTCAGTATAGAATTTGGGAGTAGATGCAGATATGCTGTGAATGCAAAATAAGTGGAACATTTGGTGCCACTGTTCCTAGTCCACTACAATTCCTAGCATTTTGCTTCCAATGATGCAGATATGTTCTGAATGCAAAATAAGTGGAACATTTGATGCTCCTGATCGATGCTCTTGATTTGCTAGGAACAATTTTATTCGGTGGAACATTTTACTTCCAATGATGCAGATATGTCCTGAATGCCAAATGTCATTCCACTGTTCCACTTATCTAGGAATTGTAAAAGAAACAAAGCTTTTAACAGCTGCTCTTTGTTTACTCTCAAGTCTGAACAAAAGACAGCATGGTGTAGGCTCAAGCAAGCAGCCCATCACTACCTACTTGTTCTGCAATAACCAATGAAGCAAATAACCAATGAAGCAATAACCATCAGTCTAGCAAACAATTCTTGTGGAGAGAACTATTTTCAGGTGCCTCTTTGATTTAGCTGATTTAACTTGACCACAATGTTCTTTCTTATTGGAACATGAACAGTTACCTGAGCAAGTGCTCCACCGCCGCAATGATGTTTGGGATTGATCTTAACATGAGTCCTCCACAAGATGATGCCTCAGAACCTGCAGATCAACAGGAAGAACAGAACAGTCAACAACAATACAACAATGAGGAACCAGTCAATAACGAAGCAACATGTATAGTACTACCTCCAAAACTTTTGCATTTGCATTTCATTTTCATGATCTACTCCTATTATTTGCAATAGCTACATGACTTATCTTTTGCTCCTTATTTGACAGGGGAAGAAGCAAGTGGTGTAGAGGAACCAATTCATGAAGAAGCAAGTGGTGTAGAGGAAGCAATTCATGAGGAAGCAAGTGCTGTACAGAAACCAATTCATGGGGAACTCACAAATGAGGAGAGATATGGTATTTTTTTTGCACTCATGGTGATCAACACCCAAAATGGACAAGTTCTGAAAAAAGACAAGCAGGTCATTACTAGCCTACTCGATACAACCATAAGAACTGTTGAGAGAATATGGGAAAGAGCTCTTAAACAGATTGAAAAAGGGGAGAAAGTTGATGTCTCAAATCAAAAGCCAGGTAGAGTTGGCCGCAAGCGGAAAGATTTGGATCTGTCGAGGGTGGTGACAATCCCATTGAACAGAAGGAGAACATTGCGAGGTCTGTCAAAGGCATTGGGTGTAAGCTGCACGACCTTACACTCAAGGTTCGAGTGGGGTCATTTGAGGCGTCACAGTAATAAGTTGAGGCCCCACTTAAACCTGTCCAACATTGTAAAGAGATTGAAATGGTTCTTGGCTATGTGTGAAGATTATTGGTCTGCGACACGGGAATTAGACAACATAGCCTACATGGATGAAAAGTGGTTCAACATGACTGGGGAGGTGAACAACTACTATTTGCTTCCCGAAGAAGCCGACCCCTTGCGCACCTTGCATCATAAGGATAGCATCGCCAAGGTGATGTTTCTCGCAGCCGTGGTTAAACCAAGATACGGCAAAGGTGGTGAGGTCACTTTTGATGGAAAGCTCGACATTTGGGCTTTTGTCACAGAGTCTCCTGCTCAAAGAACCAGTGAAAACAGAGATAAAGGGACGCTTGAGCTCAAATCATTGAAAGTCACACGAGATGTAATGAGGTATTACATGTGTGAGAAACTTATTCCTGCGATCCAAGAGCGCTGGCCGGACGAAGATGAAGGACGGACAATCTATATCCAACAAGATAATGCCACGCCACATATTCTTTCCGATGACCCGGTTTTCCGACAAGTCATAGAACAGACTGATTTGGATATTAAGTTGCTTCAACAGCCTCCAAACAGTCCCGACATGAACATTCTTGATCTCTGCATATTCAGGTCTCTCCAGTCCCACACTGATAGAAGAGCACCTCAAAGCATCAGGGAACTGATAGAAGGTGTGGAGGAGGAATATCGAAACTACCCGGTTGATAAGCTAGCTAGAAGCTTCGTGACGCTGCAGTCATGCATCCGAGAAGTAATGAGAAACAAGGGAGCGATAAACTACTCGATCCCTCACATGAACAAGGAACGCCGGCAGGCAGAAGGACGACTTCCTATAGCTCTATCTATCGACCGTGAGCTAGTTGAACAGACCATAGCCTTTATAAAAGAGGCAGAAGCAATCTTAGCAGCAGAAAAAGAGCAGAAGCAGCAGGAAAAGAGCAGCAAGAAAAGAGCCGCAGCAGCCTTGAAGAAGCAGAAACACCCTTCGAGTACCAGCAGCCTCCAAGAAGTAGGAAAAGAGAACCTGGAGCCTTCAAGCAGCAGAAACACCCTTCGAGTACCAGCAGTCTCCAAGAAGCAGGAAAAGAGCAGCAACAACCTTCAAGCAGCAGGAAAAGAGCACGAGCAGCCTCCGAGCAGCAGGAAAAGAGCAGCCACCTCCTTCAAGCGGCAGAAACACCCTTCGAGTACCAGTAGCCTCCAAGCAGCAGGAAAAGAGAACCAGGAGCCTTCAAGTAGCAATAAAAGAGCACCAGCAGCCTCCAAGCAGCAGGAAAAGAGCAGCTCTTCTTTACTTGGGGTCAGCTAGTGCTACAGTCAACTAACAATCGATTCATCTATTCTCTACTGTTGGTTATATTGTGTATTCTGAAGGTACTCCCCATGTTGTCACCCAAATCACCAGCATTATCCCCATTTGAGATGCTCAGGACTCGATTGGGGAATTAAGCAAGGGTAGTCAGATGATTAGTGGATTACATGGTGCATATACTCCTGGAGTAGATTCAGCAAAGTGTTTTTAAAATTATAGTTAATCTAATCTTTGTTATATTGATGTACTGTAGAATCTAATCTTTGTTACACTGAATCTTGAGATGCTCCCTCCTTGCTTACTTGAGATGTACTCCTAAATTTGGAGTACTGTATGTGTCAAAACTTGCAAGTTGGAAGAGATTATTTAGGGAATTAAAAAACAAACTTGCAGGTTCAGGACTAGTTTTTAATTAATCATCGATGATATAAAATTGACAGTTCATTTGGCATTTGATGGTCTTCATGTAACAAGAATCCTATGTCTATGAAGAATGCTGGTTCCAAATGAAAATGGGGTCTATTTATAGGTCAAAACTTCCAAATGCATCAGCCACTGCCCAGTTTATGAAACAAACTTGCAGGTTGAGGACTGGTTTTTGATCATCAAAAACTGGGCAGTGACTGTTCAGTTGGTATTTGATGGCCTTGGTATTAAAGGAAGGGATGCTATGTAATGTCAAGAAAGAAAACAGAATGTATGTATTGTTTCAGATGATGAGTTGCCAAAATTCAGAATATGCAATGGTTCATAACTTAAATGATTCCTGGATGCACTAGTAATTCAGAATATGCAGGAGCACTCAATATTCAGATATGGAGCCCAACATTCAGAGATGAACAGCAGCGCAACATTCACAAGCAGCTCCATGGTTGTTCCTTCAGGCTTGAGCAGGGGTGGGGTACCTTGAGGCTGGAGCAGGGGTGGAGCGGCATCCTCCATAGCGTCGGGGGCACGGAGCGGCGCAGGGGTGGAGCAACATCCTCCATGGCGGGGTGGAGCAGCATCCTCCATGGCGGAGCGCATCCTCCATGGCGGAGCAGAGCAGGGGTGTCGGGGGCACGGAGCGGAGCAGGCGCAGGCGCGAGGGCACGGAGCGTCGGGGGCACGGAGCGGAGCAGGCGCGAGCGAGGCGAGGTGTGCGTGGTGGATCTGGGAGGGAGAGAGGATGGGGTCTCCCCTGAAGCTCGCGGCCACCGGCGCCAGGAGCTTGGCGGCGGTGAAGGCCTCGCATCGACGGAATCCGTCGCCGACTTGAACTTAAAGGTCGAAGCTTGAACCCAATCCGTCGCCGTGGGAAGGAGGAGAGGAGCGTGGCGAGGCCACCGAAGGTGGGGGAGGAGAGCGCGGCGACGCGATAGAAGGTGGGGAGGGGAGGGGAGGGGGGAGAGCGCGGCGGCGAGCCGGAGAAGAGCACCGAACGGACCGCGGCGGCCAGCCGGAGAAGAGAGTGAGGTCGAGGACCGTGGGTTCGGTCGGAAATAGATGGAGGGGGTTTTCGCAAAAAAAACGCTGCGACATTTAAATCCGAACGGAGGGAGTATTAGGTAGTGGAACTGGTTCTGCTGGGTTGCTTGGGGCAATTTTTCTAATAAAGCTCACGGTTACCAGGTTAGTATACTCTATACATGTACTCATATGCATGTCTCACGTTATTATCAGTGTACATATGTGTGCTCATGATTTATAAAAAAATTGATGCTACTGGCCGTGTTTATAATTCTGAATCTCAAACAATGCTACTGTGAAGTGTTGCTGCTGAGGATAAATTTTAAGCAACATATATAATTTACTGATTCATAATAATTATATGTGCTGTAGGAACGAAGCCTACAGAAATCACAGGTAGCATGCCAAACGGAACGAGATTCCTGCGAGAAGCTGCATACATGAGTGAGGAGACGGAGTTGGGGATTTAGAGAAGCTGGAGGACTTCCGAACGGAGTCTAAGGCATGTTCTTTCATGGATGAAGCCATTTGGAATAACCTGGAGCTGGAATTGAAGGCCACCAACAATTAAAATATATGTATTGCAGAAATAAAGTAGTATAAGTCCATCTAATTCTCCATTACTGGATTTGGTTCTGAAAATATTAGTTCAGCTTTAGCAATTCATACAAGTAAATTCTGGGAGGACGGTGCATGAGATGTTGTTGATATGAGGTGTAGGCTTATAGTTAAAAGGTTCTAATGTGAGCTAAGCTTTTTTGATGTACTACTTTCCACAAGATGGCATAGTTTCTGTAGATTATTATGCTCTGTATGTTGCTACTGCGTAGGACATAGTCGAAAATAAGTTACTGTTATCCAGTTTTGGTATTCTCTTTCGGAAGAAATTTTAGTTTAACCTCTGTTCCTTTGTTCCGTAGCTACCAATGGCATGCATTGATCAAATCCCAGATTCAGTGCCTGCATCAAGAGTTTGTCATGATATGCCATGTTCTTATATTTACTCACCTACCTATTTTACACAGCCAAGGTTGAGAAATTGATTAAACCAAACATCCATCAGAATTTGCTAAAAATACAATAAGCAGTCTTGTGGAATGACTGTTCATGTGCAGTATTAATTCACTTTTAAGGAGTTTGTTAAGGTCTATGTTTTTGGTTTGTTAATGTATTTTCTCAAATGTAAGTTTATATTAAGGTGCCATATTTCTTAAATTGTTCGTTGATGTCATTCTGCATAGCGCTAAATTCTTTCTTTATTTATCTACAAGTATATTTTTACAGCAAATATCATTTTGCATACTGTTAGATTATTAAGAGGTCATATTCACTCCTTTCGAAAATTAGTGCCATTCTAAATAGATGGGCGCAGCAACGCGCGCCATCTTTGGTCTAGTGAAGGTTAATGTTGATGCGGTGGTGGCGAGACATGGTTGTTTTGGGACAGCAGCGGCGATATGCCGGGATGGCAACGGGGTGTTTCAAGGGGCGTCGGCTATTCTGTTCAAATATTGATGACCTGGAAGTTTTGGAGACTTTGGCAATACGTGAGGGTTTGGAGAAAGTAGAGAGGAGTGCACCGACTCCTAGATCGGCGGAGTGGATTCCTCATCCAGAATATCACATGAAGGTTAATGTTGATGCGGCGGTGGCGAGACATGGTTGTTTTGGGACAGCAGCGGCGATATGCCGGGATGGCAACGGGGTGTTTCAAGGGGCGTCGGCTATTCTGTTCAAATATTGATGACCCAGAAGTTTTGGAGACTTTGGCAATACGTGAGGGTTTGGCCCTCGCTGATGATCTCTACCTTCACAGAATTTCAGTTGCGTCCGACTGCAAGGTGGCTGTCGAAGCGATCAAGAAGGGAATGTCTGCACAATATGGGGCCGTGGTTCATGAAATCATAGATCGATCTAGAGTTTTTTCTTCTTGTTTGATTAATCGCGAGTATAGGACCTCGAATGTCGAGGCTCACAAACTTGCAAAGCACGTGTTATCCCTGGGATATGGTCTGGTTAGGCCATCCAGGAAATTTGGATTTCGTCTCTGTAAACCTTGTGACGGGTGAATAAAGCTTTGTGAGTTTGTCTTAAAAAAAGAAAAAAACTAAAAGGATCACATCAATCTTTGTAGTCTCAGAAAAAGCATCGCAGAAGAGACGATGTGGTCTCCCTCGTTAGAAAAAGCACAGCAGCCAAGTGAGAATAATCTTCTCATCCACATCGGACCAAATCCACTCATGTCAGGAATATCCTTGGTTTGGTTGGTGCCCATCTCGATTTGGAATAGTAAAAATTCAAAAGGTCATGCTATTTCTAACGCGCCACTCATGTCAGGAATATATCAAGCTTACCGCAACAGGAAAAGAAAAAACAAGCAATGTCTTCTAGATAAAAAAAAACAGGAAAAAGAATGGCGAGAATTTAGCAGTTCAAAATGCTATGATGTACAGTATCTATCAATGGGGGTATCCCCTCCCTCCGCCTGTCCCCTCGCGTCGCCTCGCCTGAGGCGATCCGGGGGCGAACCCTAATTCCCTCCGCGCCTCCCCCTCCCTCTCCCCTCTGGACATTTGGCAGGAGAAGACTAGAAGGTTTAGGAAATTTGCTAAAGGTTGGAGTAAGAACATTGGAGCTGAAATTAGGAAAATTAAAAGTACTCTCATTATGGAATTTGATGCACTTGACATTGAGGCTGAAACTAGTGACCTCTCTGATGTTGATGCTGCTAGAATGCATGATATCCATAAGGAACTCCAAATTTTTTGGCTAGTTGAGGAAACAAAAGCTAGACAAAGAGCTAGGGATAGAGAAATCTTAGAGGGTGATAGAAACACCAGGTATTTCCAGGCTGTTGCTAACCAGAGGAGGAGGAAGACCTTGATTCACTCCCTGGAAGGTCCCATAGGTGTGGTGACTGACACTAAGGATATCCTAGATGTTGCTACCAATTTTTATAAGGATCTCTTTAGGAAAGAGAGTAAAAGGAATTTCACCTTGAAAGAAGATTTCTTTAATGAAACTGATAAGGTTTCTGATAAGGATAATGACATGCTCCAACCCCCTTTTTCTGAAGAAGAGGTGAAGGAAGCAGTCTTTGGTTCCTACTCTGATGGGGCACCAGGGCCTGATGGCTTGTCCTTTATGTTCTATCAAGAATTTTGGGAAGTCATCAAAAAAGACCTCATGGCCCTTTTTAATGATTTCCATGCTGGCAAACTAGATATCTTTAGGTTAAACTTTGTCATCCTTTCCCTCATTCCTAAAGAGAAAGATGTTACCTCTATGAAAAAATTTAGGCCTATCAGCCTGCTTAACTGCAGTTTTAAGATCTTCACCAAAGTGCTCACCAACAGGCTTGCTAAGCTCATGCACTTTCTTACTTCTAGGAATCAAACTGCTTTTATAAAAGGCAGGTACATCCTAGAAAGTGTAGTGACTGCTCATGAGATTTTTCACTCTGTGCATAGCTCTAAAACTCCTGCAGTTGTGCTTAAATTAGACTATGAGAAGGCTTTTTACAAGGTAGATTTAGAATTCCTGCTTGAAATCCTCTCCAGGTGAAACTTCTGTCCCAAATGGATCCATTGGATCAAACAGATTACTCATGGGGGCTCTGTAGAATTAATGGAGTAGAAGGGAACTTCTTTGTCACTGGCAAAGGACTTAGGCAAGGGGACCCTGTCTCCCCATTACTTTTTAACCTTGTAGTAGATGTCCTTACCAGAATGTTGTATAAAGCTGCTCAGAGGGACCTGATCAGTGGGCTCTGCCCTGAATTTCTCCCTGGTGGGGTCATCTGCCTCCAATATGCAGATGACACCATCCTCTTCTTAGAAGACAATCTAGATAAGGCCGGTAACATGAAAACTATCCTTCAATGCTTTGAACAAGTGTCAGGCATGAGGATCAATTATAGTAAGAGTGAGCTCATTACCTTAGGGATGGATGCAGACAGATCTGCAAGTTTTGCTGACACTTTTAGTTGTGTTATAGGGAAATTGCCTATAAAATACTTAGGAGTCCCTCTCCACTATGATAAGCTGAGGAGAGAAGACATCCAGCCTATTATAGACAAAATCCTTAAGAGGATGGCTGGCTGGAGTGGGAATGAAACTCATGTCTTATGCTGCTAGGCTTACTCTTATTAAAGCCTGCCTTTCTAGCATCCCTGTATACCTTCTGTCCTTCTTCAAATTCCCTAAATGGGCACTTGACTTGATTAACACTCAGTTAGCTCATTGCGAGTTAGCTCATTGCCTGTGGAATGATTTTGAAGGGAATAGGAAACTACATCTGGCCAACTGGCACCTAGTGTGTATGAAAAAAGAGCATGGGGGTTTGGGGGTGCCCAACCTCAGGGATGTAAACTTGTGCCTCCTGGGGAACTAGGTTAAAAGGTATATTATAGATGAAGGCAAGATCTGGAGAAACATAGTTGACAAGAAGTATATCAAGAACTCCCCAAATATCTTTGCTAGTAAAACTCCTAACCCATCTAAATTCTGGCAAGGAGTGCTCTGGGCCTGTAAAGCCCTGAAATTTGGATATAGATGGAAGGTAGGTGATGGGAAGAAAATTAACTTCTGGGAAGATACCTGGTTTGGCACCTCCCCCCTTTCTGTCCAATTCTGGCCTCTTTACACTATTTGTGATCAGCAATGTGTTACCCTCTCTGATGTATGGGATGGTAACACCATTAAACTGACCTTTAGGAGGACTTTTACTGATAAAATGCTAGATTCCTGGGTGTGCATCGAGCAGATCCTTCGTAGTGTCTCTTACAATGGGGGAGATGATGCACTCATTTGGCAATATGACTCTAAGGGGGTGTGTACTACTACCTCCTTATACAACATCATTAACTTCAGGGGGGTTCAGCCCATTTATATACCTTCTGTCTGGTCTATTGTCTCCCCACCCAGAGTGCAAATCTTTCTCTGGCTCCTGGCACACAACAAATTAATGACCAGGGATAACTTGGATAAGAGACACATGGGAAAACCTTTGATATGTGAGTTTTGCACTGACAATGAAAGCATTGACCACCTCTTTTTTGGGTGTGCTGTAGCTAAAAACATCTGGAAGGATGTGTCTGCTTTCTTTAAAATTCCTGTAGGGCAAGACTACCTATCTGTAGCAAGATTTTGGCCTGCTAGCAAGAAACAATGTGCTTTGAATTCCATCTGTGCTTGTCTATTGTGGGGCATCTGGAAAACTAGAAATGCACATGTGTTTAAAAATGCTATCTGGTCTGATATTAAACAGGTTTGGAGACGTATCCTCTTGATGATCAAGAAATGGATGATCCTGTTCAAAAAGGATTACCTCCCCCAGATCGAGGCATTCGTCCAGTGGGTCTCGGAGATGCTCAAGAACCCCTTCCAGCTATCGATGGGGTGACACACCTGGACCCTGCAAGAGTGATTGACTTGCTCTCCCTGGGTGAAGCTGATGCATTGAGGAGCCCTCCACCTGCTGGGAGCAAGAAGCTGTCCGTGCTCAGCCCGACTACCCCACTGGAGCTGCTGCTGCTGCCGCCATCCCCTGAACCTTCCCCTTTGAAGAAGGCCAGGTTAAGACACCAGAACCGGAGAAGTTGATCTCTGCCGCTTAAGACTCCAGTCAAATCGGAGCTCTGGTAAGGAGAGACAGTGCTCTGTAATAGGGATAGTTTCCAGTTTCCCCTTTTGCTCATGCTTTTTGAGCAAAATCTGGGATGTTTTCAGCTGCTGTGTAGTGGCAAGTTGGTCTTTCTTTTTTCACTGCGTCGTGTAGTGCGTAACCTGAACCTATGTTTTTCTCTTGTGTGAACTCTTTGGTTTCATATATATATGGAACCGGGAGGGCTTTGCCCCCTCCTGTTGCTCTAAAAAAAACTTTACGTGTTAGCAATGTGCGTGGTTGTACGTGATGGTTAGATCACATGGATGTGTACTGAGTTCATGATCTTGGCAAAAGCAATCAGGGATTCTTTTTGATGTTGCAGCTACACACTTAGACCCATGTTGTTGTTCTTGGCAAAAGCAATCAGGGATTCAGTTGAGAGGGAAGAACAGAGTTGAATATTTATTTTTATTCTGTGGCGAAAAAAAAGTGTTGATTAATCTAACGATTCGCCAAAACTGGACAAAGTGCTCCTACATTTGAATTTGTTCTAGTGTTCAGGTTGCTCTATTCAGTTGGTCTAGTGCAGACGAGCAACTGGGTTTGGTTTCTCCCACAGACATGAATGTTCAGTTTCAGGTTCAGTAGTTTGTCTGTCATTCTTGAAGGCAAAAGTTTGTTCTATTCTGCTGCTAGACTGTACCTGAACTTGTGCTCAAGATCCCTGGAAACAAGTTTGTGTATGGAGAGTACCAACTTTGTGAATTGTGATTTCTATTATCTGAGTTGGTTGCTATATACCTACATAATAATGGCAGTGCGTGAGGCCTGCAATGTGCTGACGTACTGTCCGTGCTCGGCTTGTGCTTGGAGAAAAGAAGAGAAGAGCAGAGGAGAGTGGGGAGATACCAACGTGCTGTACATACGAAGTTCATGCCGTACCAACGTGCACAGTGTTTAGTGCCAGTTCAAGTTCAACTGATTTGTTTTCAAATCTGCTGCTGCTGTTGTTAGATAAACCCTGAACGACTAGTGAACTAGAACGACATTCTGTGGAGTCACATTGGCGGTTGCGCTCCTTCTCCTGCTGACTTGTGAAGATGATCGCCTCCCTAGGCACAATTTGCATCGGGAAGCTCCATTCAGAAGAGGGGCTGACATTTACATGGTCTCATTTTTTGCGAAGTTCAACGGTCGTACAGCATGAACTTCGTAGCAATTCTTCATAACAAGAGGACAGAGACACTGTTCTCACTTTACAAAATACACTGAAGCGGCTCATGGCACAATTCAATCAGGGATTCTGTTGATGACTCGAGTTACTGAGCCCGGTTTTTTTTAGTAGAAGTCACTGAACCGTCTCTGTTCTGATTTCTGATTTCTGAACGACACTAGTTATTTTCAGATGATTCACGACAAATGGGCTTATGGGCCAGATGGTCAGGTCCCTAGTAAAAAGAAATGAAAATTACAATCCAGATACGCAGAGTGGGCCAGCCCAAGTGAATCCCACCCGGCCGCAACGACGCAAGCAGCCCAACCAACGCTTCGTCGGGCCAGACTGGAGCCAGTGAGGCAACAACCCTCTCCCCTACAAAGCGTGTGGTTGGTGTGTGTGTGAGGGGAGGGAAGAAGTGAACCCCGACCCGGCCGCCTGTGGCGTGTTTCCTCCTCCCACCTCTGGCTCTTCCTCCCCACATCCCCTTCTTACTGCTACCCAAAGATTGTATCTCAAATTCGAGGGATTAATCCACAGCTGAGCTAGTTCGAGAGATTAGATCCGTGTCATAGGGCTCTAAACTTGTCAGCGGTCACCATAGCTCTGTACCATTGACCAGATTTGATGGGTTTTGGATGAGTGAATAATCTTACTTGGTGCCTGCCCAAGGTAGAGTAATAACCTAGACCCAGCCACCAGATCTCAAGGAAAGCACGCTGTGCATTTAGATAAAAAAATGGCGTGGTTTGCCACTAGACACAAATTAATCCACTTCGTACCGGTCTCTATCTCGATCACATCCAAATCAATCCGGTCTCGAGAGGGAGCAACCATAGCCAGCTGCTGTAGTGCAACCTAGCCGTCCTGATAGTGGTGCATACCACTCTAATCAGGGCCTCTGTGCTGTAACCTATGGAAAATGGTAAATTTCAGTTGGGACAGCGCATAGGCAATTCCTACACGGGCTTCAGTGTCTTGTTTAAGAACAGTGTATTGCCAGTCAGCACATCACTGCATTTCAAGCAAAACAAGCATATTTACACACATAAAGTTGCCAAGCAGAAGGATAATATGCATATAAATAGATTTTCATGAACTGAAAAATATGATTTCAATTCAGAGTTATACAATACACTGTGGACTTGATACGCACACACTTAATTATACATTACTCTTACACACTGACTGACTCTCACACTCTGACTCGTAACGTAAGATTGAGTTTTTATTTAGGCTATTTACATAAGTGGAGTGGTGACTGAGTGGAGACGATGGTAGTGAAAGAAATAAAGGATGGTCACAACTGACGACACGTGCTACTAACAAGCATCCACAAGCTCCTACTGGAGACATGCACGTTATCAACATGCTCTTTAATTGTCATATGCACGCTTGACCCATCGTCCTGGCCTTGGTCGATGACAACGTCTTCAGATGTCTTAAAAAACTCAGGGAACTGGAGATCGTGGTTGCCTAGAACATGGCGCAGTGTTTTGATTTTCCAGAAGGACATGGGCAAAGCTTTCACCTGCGTTCCTCGCACATCCATTGTCTGGAGCTTCTTAAGTTTGCCAATGGTGTCTGGCACCATTGTTAAGTTCAAGCACCGGACACTGAGGTACTGTAGGTGCAACATGTTCCCGATTCGATTTGGCAGCGTCTTGCCTATGTTGATGCCCTCCAAGCTGATGACGCGAAGGAATGTGGACTCATTGAGTAGCTTTCTAAAGCCTTTCTTGAATTCCTGTGGCCCTGATGCATGGTGCCATCCCACAAAACATATCCGGCATTAGCCCAGTAGCTCACCTAATAATATGTAAAGAGGCGGTAGGTATTTCTTGATAAATGCTGCTCAAGTACCTTGTGCATCATGGGAGGTGGATTCCTTGATCAGATGGTTGGAGCCTTCTTTGAATTCTTGTGACCCTGCAAAATGCCACAAATATCTCACATTACCCCGTTAGCTCGCCTAATATGTAAAGAGGTGGTATTTCTCAAGAAATGTGGACATCACAGTTTGCACCTTCCTTGAGCTTGTCATCATGAGCTTGACCAGGCAGCTTGGCACCTCCAATAATACCTTGTGTATCATGGGACAACACGGTTCGAACCTTCCAAAGGACCTTTGTTTTGTAGGGCATTTTGCAGTTGTTGAGAGCTAGGCGCCTCGTGCTGACTGTGGCAGGGGCGTACCCACCACCATTGTGGGTTTCCATGAGGCCAATACGTTGCGCCTCGGACCTGAATATCTGATGAACCAGCTCATGAATGGCAACTGATTCCACGGCGTCTGCTTTCTTCTTCACCAGCTGCAAAAGGCCTCGGAAGATAAACTCCTTGAGGTAGCGCTGACCCAGCTCCTCCGGTCCCACACCAGACTGCTGAGTTAGGAAGCCCTCCGCAACCCAGAGCCGCACTAGCTGGCCAGCGTCGATTGTGCTGCACTCCGGGAAGCCTGCCATGTAGAGCAAGCATGACTTGAGATCGTTGGGCAGGTCATCGATGCACATGCACACCATCGTCATGAGCACGTTGTCTTGGTTGTTCAACCTGATGTACTTCGATGCTGCCTCCCACTTGCTGTGGTCCATGGTCCGCATGAACTTGGCAAGAAGAGCCACCGCCAGTGGTAGTCCCTTGGTTATTGGTTCAATTCTTTTGCGGACCTTATTCATCATCGTTATCTTGAATTTAGTCTACCTTCGCCCGTTGAGGCCAGAAACCATGTTGAACAACGTCTCGCTCTTAGGATTTTTCAGATAACCAAGCTTGATGATGCCGACATTCTTGTCTGCACGGGGACTGGACGTCGCTGTCAGCACAATCTTGCTACCTTCTGCGCCCTTGAGCAAATCCTGTGCAATAATGTTATCCCCGAGCATGGTGCCGCTCATCGGGCAATCTACCACAACCAAGTACTTGACTTGGTCTATACTCTCCACGCTAGGTTGCAGCTTGGAGCACTTATCTTCCAGCTTTCTTTTTATCTCACTAATGATGTTGATGGTGCCTGGTGGAAAGCTTGCCCACACATGTACGTCAAAATTACCCTTAATGTTTTTGTATACTTTCTGTGCCAGATACCTCTTCCCGATACCACTCTCTCCAACCACATAAATCACATGGCTTCCAATTTGGTCAAGGAGGAGGTCCTTCAATACCTTTTCTTCTTCCTTGCGTATTGGCCCGCCCGCCTTGGCATCTTTCTTCTTCTCCAAGTCCGTGTCATCCCTGTTTCCGATTAAGATGTTAACTAAACCTAGTAAAGCAAAAGTAATAGATTGCTCTATTCAAGCAAGCAAGATAATTGACATCATCTAAATTATTTAGTTAGTTAGATCTTTAATACTGTTGAGATGTGTGCTCCAATATATATACTTTAATGTATGTTACGATTTCAGGTCAGACTCACGATTATATTCAAAAGCCTCCTTAAATAGATTAGTTTCCTGAAGTGATACGACTAATGTGACAATTTCCAAATAGATGAAAATAAGTTTACCAAGAAACTTCGTAGGAAATGAAAAGCCAAAAAAAAATGCGAGGATGCATGAAAATAGTAGGCCAAAGGCCACTTTGCCCAAAACTAAATAAATAAACAACTGGTAGAATGCCCACATCACAGGAAAACAGATTGCCCGAGAAGTTAACACCCCTCACACGTGAAAGGAATAAGCCATGTTAAGCTAGATAGCATACTACTCCCTCCGTTCGGAATTACTTGTCTCAGAAATGGATGTATCTAAAACTAAAATACGTCTAGATACATCCATTTCTACGACAAGTAATTCCGAACGGAGGGAGTACTAATTAAGACATGTTCCCCGCTCACAAGTTTACATATATACTATGTGTCTGCTACAGTACGTACTACTACATACCTCAGTTTGTAAATACAAGTAACCCTAGAAAGGTACCAACAAAGTTTTTAGCTTGGCTGCTTGTATAGGATAAATTATGGCCGCTTATATATAATAAATTCTTCAGAGTTTGCAATGGAAACAGGAAATCATTGGGTTTGTCTGATACAGGGATATATATGGTTGTGCCGAAAAGATATCCTGTTTCACAAACAATCATCTCTATCCACAAACAGGGTCGCATCTTTTTTGACCAGCAATAATTTCATTATTTTGACAACGAAGACATAAATGTTTTGCTGAGGTTGAAAGTATATTAATGGCATCAGTCGAATTAGTCATAATGTTTTAACAGAGCAAATTTATGAGACACTTGGTTCTTTTTGGTAGATATATAAATGTTTTGTCGTCGAATTAGTCTAGTATACTTTAGTTTGAGTTCCCATTTTTCTTACAATTTTGTCATCCAAAGTAAAAAAACATTAATTACTCAAATTGAAAGTATGAGTTTGTTTGTACTTAGTATCTCCTTACACAAACATTTGTGCCTAACTACCACACCTCCCTCATTATTGTCTCATAGCGCAAAACTTCAGGGTCAAGCAAACTTTGGCAGTGCACAAAGTGTACGAATCATTCTATTACCATTGATGCTCCTGTAATACTAGTTATTGTAATTTCTGGTTTCCTGGTTGCCATAGCTAGTGTGATCTGATATCTTGTCATCTGAAAACTTCTGTAATATGGCGCTAAAAAAAGATAAATGCTGGAGCCAAAGGCTAAGGTACTCAAATGGTCTCTCAGGATGATTGTAAGTAAGGATATAATTTAAGTGATGTAAAAAAAAGGAGTACACACTTTGGAGACAGCGCCGAGATTGTTCTGTGCTCGTTAGGCTCCCGATGAGCCTCACTGGGATCAATAGAATTCACTGGTACTAAACGTCAAAGGGTACTTTGCTAAAAAAAACGTCAAAGGGAACAAATCGATCTGTACTATTTTGGCGGGGTAAATAGGAGGGAGGTAACTTAGTGCACTTGGGTGCTGGTGCACCCGATATGGAAAAATAATTTAGTAGTTCTGAAAAAGTCAAAAACACCTGAAAATTTCTTGAAACATACATTAGCAAAAGTTGTACCCATATAAAAAGTTTCACGAATGAATACCTTCCAGCGAATTGTGGGCTGCAGAAAATATAATCAAGACTATATACAAGTTACTGTTCATGATGTTTGTCCAGGGAAATTTTTTTTTGGCCTGCGGTCAACGGAAGTTTATTCCTGCGCTAAACTATTTATACAGGTACAAAAATATGTAAAGTTTGTTTCCAGAAAGTTTCAGGATTTTATGTGTTTTTTGGGTTTTTTTTTCATATCAGGTGCATCAAGGTATTTACCGTTCAAACCCTATACCTATGCTTTATTCTCCCTTATAACTAGCACAACGCAGTAGATGGTCTGATATCCTTATAGCTGGCATGGAGGTTCAGGTTGTTGGTCAATGTTGAACTTTGGCTTTAGGTCATGCATTAGATTTTGGGATGGGGGGAGTATCATTCTTCACTTAAAGTGTTCAGTTCCGATTAGTATCACAAGATGACCATAAAAGACATGTTATCCCATGTGCATGGACTGGAAGGTCACTAATATGTATATATATCCCTTCCTCTCTCCATTTGCTCCTCAGTTGTCAAAGGGGCCTTCTTATCCACAACGCATGCATACATGGTGACCCAAAGTTCGGATGATGCACTGCCCGCACCAACGCCGGCCGGCCCTGTCGTGCCTTGGTCAGCAGGGCTTGTGCGTTTGATCCGCCCTCTCGCGGTAAGTTGTGCGCGCCCTTTCTCCCAATCTGCTTGCTTTCTTCGAAGAAATATATCTTTGGGTTCATGGTTCAACTCAAACTGACGATTACGGGGCTGATGGCCTCAGGCGATTACGGGGCGACGCCCCAGCCGCCGCCGCCGCCAGGCCGTGACCTGGTGGCTGCTGGCGATCTCTCCGTCTGCGTGTCTCGACCGCATGATGGACCTGCTGCGGCCTCGTCCGCCTCTTCGCCACTGGGCTCGCGCGGTCGTAGTGGTACTGCTGCTTTTCGATCTGGGAAGAACTTGATGATGCGGGGTAGGACGCCGCCGGCCGAGTATGATGAACCATCTAGCGGGAGGGGTCATATGCAAGCAGACGTTGATGGCCTTGCAGAAGAAGCAGTTTTGGGAGGGGTTACCAGTACGTCCCAGTCAACAAACGTACAGTTTGACCCTGGTGGTTCCTCTAGGAACCCTAGTACTATGCTACCGCCATTGGTGCCGACTCCAACAGGAGTAATGAACGGGTTGGTATGGAATTGCCGGGGGATCGGCGGCTCCCGGACAGTACGCGATCTAGTTACCCTCAACCAAGTGCATCATCCTCGGTTTATCTTCCTATGTGAAACACGACAAAATAAAGACAAAGTCCGACGCCTATGCAACCGCCTTGGTCTGAGAGGCTTTGCCGGAGTTAGCAGTGATGGGTTCAGTGGAGGTCTGGCACTCTTCTGGGATGAGCACCTGTATGTTGAGATAAAAGAGGCTAATGACAGATACATTGATGCACATGTTGGTACTGCTACTGGCATTGTGACATGGAGATTAACGTGTATCTACGGTGAACCCAGGGTGGAGAATAGGCACCTCATGTGGGATAAACTGCGGGAGCTTAAAGCAAAGTCAGAATTACCATGGACCGTTGTGGGTGATTTTAATGAGGCCTTTTGGCAATTTGAACACTTCTCTCACACCAAACGCCCTGAGTGGCAAATGGAAGCTTTTCGTGATGTACTTGCTGATTGTGGTCTGTCAGATCTGGGCTTTGCAGGAGTTCCATTTACATTTGACAATAAGAGATCATCAAGAAGCAACGTCAAAGTGAGGTTGGGTCGCGCGGTTGCCACTGGATCCTGGCGAGACTTGTTCCCAGAGGCTTCAATCGAACATATTGTTTCCTCTTGTTCTGATCATGTGTTGCTCCTATTCCGGTTACAAGCAGAACAGTTGGTGCAGAACAAACGCCGATGCTGACAATATGAGCTCTTCTGGGAGCGAGCTTCTGACCTTCCAGACACCATTGAGAAAGCATGGGAGGAAGCAGGAGTAAAGGGTGACTTGGGGGAGATACAAGGGTGTCTCGGAAAGGTGATGTCAGCCTTGCACACGTGGAGCAATAAGAAATTTGGGAATGAAACAGTTGGCAGCGGCGCGCAAGGAGCTTGATACCTTGCTTCGTCGTGGTGCGGACACCACGGAAGTCAGGCGAGCCTCAGACAAACTAGATGAGCTGCTCTACAAGGAAGAAATGCTGTGGCTGCAAAGGTCTAGAGTGACTTGGCTCCGAGAAGGGGATCGTAACACGAAATTCTTCCACGGGAAGGCAGTGTGGCGGTCTAAGAAGAATAAAATTAGCAAGCTAAAAGATGGGAAGGGTAACTGGGTGTCCAGAACGGATGAACTTGAAGCAATGGCAACATCATATTTTCAGGAGTTATTCTCCCATGACCCCAACCTAAACCCGGAGGATATTGTCCGACTCTTTGAGCCAAAAGTGTCAGATGACATGAATGCAAGTTTATGCAGGGAGTTCACAGACAAAGAGATCTCGGATGCTCTATTTGAAATAGGGCCACTAAAAGCACCCGGTTCAGATGGGTTCCCAGCAAGGTTCTATCAGAGAAATTGGGGCATAATGAATCGTGATGTTATTGCTGCTGTGAAGCTCTTTTTGTCGACAGGACAAATGCCACCTAGCATAAACCATACTGCTCTTGTTCTCATTCCCAAGGTGGATCAGCCAACTAGTTTGAAAGAGTTTCGCCCCATCAGTTTATGTACAGTGCTTTACAAGGTCATTGCAAAGTGTTTAGCGAACAGATTGCGTCCCCTACTAGGGGAAATCATCTCCGTCAACCAGAGTGCATTTGTACCCGGTAGACTAATCACCGACAATGCTTTGGTGGCGTTTGAATGCTTTCACTTTATTGAGCATAATACGAACCCAGGGAAGAACTTCTGTGATTATAAAATTGATCTGTCCAAGGCTTATGACCGCGTGGATTGGGGTTTTCTGGAAAGTGCGATGAAAGGCTTAGGTTTCTCTCACCGATGGATCAGTTGGATCATGTCATGTGTGACCACGGTGAGCTACTCAGTTAAATTAAATGGAACCTTGCTGGATTCGTTCTCCCCTTCGCGTGGGCTACGTCAGGGAGATCCTTTATCTCCGTTCTTGTTTCTTTTTGTGGCGGATGGCCTCTCTGCACTGATTCAGAAAGAAATTGCTGACAACCGGATCGAGCCGTTAAAGGTATGTCGTCGTGCTCAAGGTATTTCTCACATGCTCTTTGCTGACGACACACTTTTGTTTCTCAAAGCTGATGCGGAACAAGCGGCCCGGGTGCAACACGTGATTAATAAGTATGTACAAGGGACCGGCCAGTTAGTCAATCATGATAAATGTACCCTAATGTTCGGCAAGGCATGTCCTGTAGAGACACAAGAAGCTATTAAAGCTGTTTTGCAAGTGACGCAAGCAGAATTTGAACCCAAGTACCTCGGCTTACCCACCCCAGAGGGACGCATGAACCGAGGTAAATTCCAAAGTATCCAAGAAAAGATGTTGAAGAGACTAGTTCAGTGGGGAGAATATTCGCATGGAGGCAAAGAAATACTTATCAAAGCAGTGGCACAATCAATTCCTACCTTCCTGATGGGTGTGTTTAAGTTACCGGCAGGCCTATGCGAGGATCTCACAAAGATGATACGTCAATTCTGGTGGGGTGAATGTCCCGGGCATCGACGCACTCATTGGGTCTCATGGGACTGCATGCTTCGTCCAAAGGCCCAAGGGGGTATGGGATTTCGTGATATGAAGCTTTTTAATCAGGCCTTGCTCGCCAAGCAAGCTTGGCGGCTCATTGAAAATCCTAATAGCCTTTGTGCACAAGTACTCAAAGCAAAGTATTACCCGAATGGCTTGTTGGTGGATACAGTTTTCCCTGGGAATGCTTCCTCAACGTGGCAAGCCATCGAGTTTGGACTGGAGCTGGTAAAAAAAAGGCTATATATGGAGGATTGGCGACGGGTCGCAGGTTCGGATTTGGCGCGATCCCTGGATCCCTCGCGATCACACACGTCGGCCCATCACCCCAAAGCGGAGGTGTCGTCTCAAATGGGCGTCGGAACTGTTGCAAATAGATGGATCTTGGAACATGGCTCTCTTGCACCAACATTTTTACCCACCAGATATCATGGAGGAAGACTTTGTAGCCTGGCACCCGGACAAACGTGGCATTTTTTCAGTTAAAAGCGCTTATTATCTGGGTCTCCAGGAGATGCCGATGATGCAGAACATGGGATCCTCGAGCTCTAGGCCGGACGGGCGCCGGCCGGCTTGGGACCTTATTTGGAAGAACCAGGCTCCACCGAAGGTCCGTATCTTTGCCTGGAAGGCAGCCTTAGAAGCACTGGCTACAGAGGAGTACCAATGTCGTCTACATATTTCTCAGTCAGTAATCTGTACAGTATGCGGTACTGCTATGGAAGATGCCCATCATGCTCTGATTTGGTGCCCACATGCTGCTGGCCTTTGGAATGCTATGCGGGAGGAATGGGACATTCCTAAAGCTGACCAACTCAAGGATGGTGCCCCTGATTGGTTGTTCAGGTTGCTTGAGAAATTATCAGATACCCAGCGACTTATATGCCTCATGATCGTGTGGCGAGCCTGGCATGTACGCAATGAGGTGACCCATCAGAAGCCGTTTAGCCTTATTGCAAAATCAAGGCGATTTTTTTCCAGCTATATCACCTCCCTCCCGGCACTACAACAACACCCTCATGACGACCAGATCAAGGGGAAAGGTGTGATTGAGCTAGGCGGTGTCAAACATGTCCATCAAGAGCCTATACCGCATATAGAGAAGTGGAGACCTCCGGAACCGGGTACTGCCAAGCTCAACGTTGATGGGGCGTATGTGGCGGAGAATGGTTCTGCAGGCGCAGGTATGATCCTTCGAGACCACTCAGGGGCTGTTATCTTTGCTGCGATCCGTGCGCTGCCATCCTGCACTGGAGCGCTTGAAGCCAAGCTTGCCGCAATCCAGGAGGGAATTCATCTCGCTCTGAGTTGGACGGATCTCGATTTTGTTGTCGAGTCTGACTGCGCTGAAGCCATCACAATGTTATCGTCGCCAAGAAAGGATCGATCACCACATGCATATCGTGTGAATGAGATTAGAAATCTTATTTCTGGAGGAAGGAGGATAGAACTTGTTAAAGTTAGGCGGGATGTTAATGTTGCTAGTCATAGCCTCGCTTGCATGGGACGATCGCAACAACGCACTGCATGTTGGCTGCGTAGTACCCCCAAGGAAATTGCTAGCGTTGTGAACGCCGATTGTAACCTTATTCCTTAATCAATAGAATCCCTTTCCACGCAAAAAAAAATAATATGTATATATATCTGTTTGTGATGTAAATTAGACAAATATCCTAGGCAGATTAGGCATGGGTTGATCAATTACCAATTATGGCGGACTGGAGGGATGGCACGTGACGCCCTCCACGTGGTCGCTTTTGTACTTCCATCGTCGCTGTGGTACTTGGCACTATTGTCCACAATATCCTCTAGCCTCATGTTCATGGACTTGATCTTCCGGGAGAGGATGTACCGGACACGGATCTGTGTGCCGAAGTTAGAGAAGAACATGGCGGCAGCCTGACGCCAGTTGTGACCGAAGCGGGAGAGGTCGGCCTGCAGGAAGAAATGGTCGATGGCATCCTCGGCTGCGAAGGCAACCTCGCGCACCTGGTATGCGAGCACGCGGATTTGCTGGTTGCTGTCTGACCTGCTGCGGAGGTCGGTCTCATGCACCAGCGCATGCAGCCACATGAGCTTGTCGCGGAGGCGGTCAATCTCTTTGCCCACGGCAGCTAGGGCCTTCCCCTCCTTCACCGCTAGCGCCTGCAGCTTGCTCAGCAGCGGACCCACAATGGCATCTGCCATCTCTCTCTCTCTGGTATGCTACTAGAGCCAATAGTGTTTGATCAGCACACCTAACCTACCACAGTTTTATAGGCTCATTCTGTATGTGGACCTAAATGTGAATTTTAGGCTCTCGTGTGCTTTTTTGGTGTGCTAGTAGGCTCACACACAAGGAGGGTTTTGGAGAACAACCTAACGAGCCAATCCATATGCCTCATGCAATTGAATGGACACTGATATAGGATTGCTACACTATGAAACTTCATAACTTTGGGCTTTCCGAAGCGGCCACACTATGAAAGAAGCTATGACAACCCTCAGCCATGATTTGCTTTTGCTCCTCAAACTAGAACCACACCCCCTTTTATAGGGAGAAATGGAAGCAAAGGCATCTATTGCTTAAGACTGGCCGTAGTGGGAGTAACTTCAACAGTAGCATCAAGTCCAACTCAGTAAATTTGCCTGTGTGGCAATGAGTTATTTAGCTAGTTACCCTAACATCACATATCCAATACAATATGAGTCTATATAACCTAATAAATGACGTTTTGCATGACACCACACTTATGTTACTACTCACTACTCAATATGAGTCTATATAGCCTCAGTATATATGTTACTAGTGTAGGTTACACTATGGCTAGTCTAATGGCATCACTTTTAACATCATTGTTATTTCATTTATTGTACCCTCTTTTCTATAACAACCACTCGGACATAATTTTGTCCAAAACTTACCGGGTCACACCTCATCCCAAAATGCACATGTAAGATTTATTTTTCTATGTTCTTTCAAAAGAAAAATAGAGGTTACCTAATATTTACATATTCAAACAAGACTTGCAAGCTAGACAAGTTAAGTCCTTGATAACAAGGGAGCAGTTGCACTAACAACAAATTGATTTGACCTGTAGTTGCCTAGCTAGACAACAATCACCAATCGACCGACTTAGTTAATACTCGCCATTTCGTTGAATATGCACCGGGCGAGACCGCGGTGCATGTGATTAGACACTGGTAGGCCGGCCGGCTTAACAACTCAAAACACACTCGCCAACTACTCATCCAACTTGTAACGCTGAATTAAAATTAAGCTAGCACGCATCATCAGAGTAGACTTTGTTGAGTTAAGACAATTGAGAGTTGAGTTGCTAGTTATTATCCAACTCGATCAGATTGTGATGGCGAATAGTAAAATTAAGCCAGCATGCATCATCAAAGTAGACTTTGTTTTGTGTGCGTACCTCCCGCAGTCTCGGTCTATATATAAAAGTAGCCATAAGAAGTCTTGACATCGATCGAAGTCCTAATTAAGAAACTAATGTATTTGATTAGTGAATCGATGGAGCCTCTGTTTGTGTTGACCCTCATGATTTATTTTCCCAGTTAGCCATATACGTGAAATGGGTTATATTCCTTCAATCATTCAATTCGCTTCTATATACTTAATCGTGTCTCAACTATATGCAATGTCTTCTAGTTGTTCCATGACCAAGTGAGTACGTCAAACCTTAATAACTCAAACCAACACTACTTCCACACAAACCCGGATCAAGCAAATGTGATAAATTCATACAGTTTCTTACCAAGCCGCATTTGGATTTTTTTTTTTTGCCGAGAGCTCCCTGAATATACTTTCACCAACAAAATTTGCATGCGCCTAGCTCACAAGAGCTTCTCCAGCGCCAATTGTTTTTGCTATTTTTTGAATTTATTGTTCATAGGCGGGAGCATGTGAGCCCGGGCTCCGAAACGCCGCACATCTCAGCTTTATTTTCCTACATTCTTCCAAGAAAAATAAGTATGCTCTTCGATATTAAAAAAACATGCAAATTTATCATTTATTTTTTCTAATGAGATTAGCTCCTCACTTAAATGTTTTATGTTACTAGCAAGAAGTAAACATTAAGGACAATAATATTAGAGAGCCTCCAATGTCTTAGGTCGGACCATGGCGTAGATCCTTCTGTTTTTTATTTTTATCCATTGAACTGGGTTGGACCTAGCTGCACCAATGTATTACAGTCTTTTTTTTGATAAATGGGATATATTAATATCGTGATGGTACAAGATACACTCAGCCTCTGTACCAACAAGATATCCAAAAGACATCAGGAATGCACACAACAAAGAAATAAAATTTAAAAAAAGAAGAAGAAAGAAAACAAAGACCCGTCGCGATGTTGAAGCAGTCGCAACATTAGCACTCTAACCACCACCGAAGAAAACACCTATACTACAAATGAGATTCTCCAGAAGCAATGCCTCCAAGAAGGAAACAAAGCACAAGTATTGTCATCCTGATCGAAGATCTTGGATTTTCACCCTGGAGAAAGTCCGAGTTCCAGAACAATGCCTTCAACAAGGCCATTACCAGGTACAACCAATAAAGCCCTGACCTTGGATTTACACACTGCAATTCGTGGCTCGGTACTCGAGGAGCACCACCAAGAATGCAGTTCACCTGTGTTGCCACCCCGACTTGCCATGGCTAGTGCTGCATGCCAAACACCCGACACACAGCGAGAACCTGTGTTGCATTGTCTTCAACACAACCAGTACCCTCTCTGCCAATACCAACCTCCGATCACAACCACCGTGGTTTCTCCACCTCTGTCGATTCTGCTCTAGATATCCAGTAGCACCATGCGCCAAACTGTAGAAATCTCCAAGAGGATGAACGGAACTCGATGGCGGCCAAGTCGAGGAGGCGTAGCTTGCATGCAACGGCAGTAGTAGTTATTACTTGAGCAGTAGAGGAGGCGTAGCTTAGTAGCTAAGGTAGCTAATGTTGAGCTGTAACTAGTGTCTAGGCTGGTACACGTATGTGATGAGGTGGGCAGCAGTAGAAATATCTCAGCTGCCATAGTCGGTTGAATCACCTATAAAAGGACATGAGTCCCCCCGGTTGTAACTTAAGGCCATTCAGATTCAATACCAGGCATTTCCTCCTTCTAGTACCACCGTGTGTGCTCCAAAGCCTCAAGAGCTGTGTACTACTACTACGTGGATACACTAGTGAGTGTGTGAGTAGTACGTGTGTGTGCTCATCCACCGGTCATCTATCAGTGTACTCGAGTGCTAGCGAGTAGTTCTGGGCTGACAAGGAGGAGTCCACCACTACAATGCCCGGGACCGCTGCCCCGGAGGCCCGGACAGTACTCGTGTCGTGAGACTAGCCCAGGAGTTCCTCCACATGCAGTTGTCGGAGATGCAACGATGTAGCAAGCACAAGAATGGTCACGAAATCGGGGCCCTGCCCAACACCACCAGTCGCTACCGTCGTCCATCCGCAAAGATGCTCACCGAGATCAGCTGGTCACCGCCGTCCCACGCCACCATCGAAGCCTAGGCTGGTGCGGGCGCCACGGCCGCTGCGAGATTTGTGCTGCCGCACCTTGCCCGCCGCCATGACACCCATGCCACCCGCGCCAGGACGTCGATCGAGGAAGCTCCACCACCGCCGCGCCGCAAGGACTTTGCCCGGCGACGATGCGGCGGTGGCGGGAGGAGGGGCGAGGAGGGGGGTGGGCTAGACGGGAGGGGGCGGCGGCACTCTAGTGCGGCCCTGCATGGCCGCATGGAAGCGGTGTTATCAAGAGGAGGGGTGACGAGGGGGTTCGCGCAGGCATTAAAATCTGGATCGATAAAAGATCGTGTGGATCATTGCCTATTTAGCTTGAATAAATAAGAGAATCGTCTGGAGCCCAAAAACATCGTGTAGATCCTGTAGATCATTGCACTGAAAAAAGATTGTGTAGATCTAGAAGACGTTTGAGTTTTATCTATCTACAGTCTAGGTAACCACATGACACGTGTGATAAGCAATCCAAAGAATTAAAAAAAAATCTACAATCTACTTCCTCCGTTCAGGAATAAGTGTACTTATATCTTTTGTTTTAAGTCAAATTAAGTTGGTCAAAATACGGAGGGAGTCCACGAATAAATCGACAGTCTAGGTAACCACGAATAAGGTATAATTGTAGGAGATATGCCCTAGAGGCAATAATAAATACTATTACTTATCTCTGAGTTCATAATTATGTTTATGTTCCATGCTATAACTGCATTGATTCTCGAGTCTGCAATATCCACGAGGCTCGGAGGAAGACGCATATGCATGTGTGGAATAATAAACGGTAAGAAGTATTCCTAGTTTGGCCTCTAAGACTAGCTCAAGTGTTGCATGATGGTTCTGTTTTCCTGATCATGAGCATGTCTATGCCAGCAACTTTGAGGGCACAATGTTAAGAGAACATTTGTGTTGAAATGACCCGGTTTGATGTTATGCTATGAGATTCATTCGTCACAAGTTAATGGTAAATAACACAGAGATGGTTAACGTTTGCATGATTCCTTAGACCATGAGAGTATCGGGTTTCTTCATACTTGCTTCATGAACTTTGGGGTTTGTTAAACGTCATCCGTAAATGGGTGGCTATTACGGCGGCTTACGGGTTCATGGAAAAGTGTGTCAAGTAACTTGATAGCTCAAGATTGAGATTTGCTCCTCCGACGATGGAGAGATATTCTCGGGCCCTCTCGGTGTTACGGTATCCATCATCGTCTGGCCAGACACTTTGTGATTTGATCACGGGGATGCCAGAACACAGAAACGAGAAAAGAGAACAAAACCAGTAACGAGGTAACTAGCATAGTGGACAAGTTGTTGATCCACAGGGATGCAAGTAAATCTCACCTCGGGTCTCTGTAACATAT
The DNA here is from genome assembly GCA_900231445.1 of Triticum turgidum subsp. durum. Taxonomy (NCBI): domain Eukaryota; kingdom Viridiplantae; phylum Streptophyta; class Magnoliopsida; order Poales; family Poaceae; genus Triticum; species Triticum turgidum. Next base: position 721,500,451 of record LT934124.1, on the reverse strand, counting down.
CGCGAAGCAACAGGAATAGCACACGGCAACTGGAGGTTCACTCGAATATTCATTCGTGTGGGTATAGGGGTCAATATGGGTGTCCACGGCTCCGATGTTGATCATTGATCGGAAGGGGTTCCGGGTCATGTATATACTTCACCGAACCTATAGGGTCACATGCTTAAGGGTCATCTATCTGTTGAATACTAGACAAGGAGTCTGATAGAAAATCAACGAAAAAGTTTCTGACACCGGAAAAGTTTCGGACAGCGGAATCGTACCGCAGAGAGAGGTCATCGGATAAGTTTCGATGATACCGAAAAGTTGTTTCGGGATATACCATTAATTCAAATTGGTTTCGGCACATGCTTGATAATTCTTGGAGGGTGCCAGAATCATTCTGGAAGCTTTTTGGAATTTTCTGAGATAAAAACCGGAAATGTTCCGGAGCTGCCGGAACCACTTCAGATGCGTTTCGCAGATGAAAATCACTAAAATGGAATTGTTCCAGAACGCCTTCAAAATTATTATGGTGGGTATTGGAAATGTTCTAAGCCCACATAAATATTTTTAGTTTGAACGGACGCTGAAAAATGTCGTCGTGAATAGTGAAAGTGCGTTTTGGGATATTTTATGGAAAGCCACCTTTTGGGGCCTCCCTCCTTCTGGGGTTTACGACCACAAGGAACCAGTGGGTATTCGCCATGTTCGTAGGCAGAAAAACCTGGACAGCAAAGATGATTACATCAACATGCGTAATAATTAGAAAAAAAATGTGTTTATTTCATGGTCAGATGGTACCAAATCATGTCTGAGGTAGTTGTCTCCTTTTGTTGTTCCATGACTGCCCGCCAAAGCGGCCTCGTGGCAGTTCTCTACCTTACCATCTCTTTCGAGCATAGCGACACCGGCCACCCTCTCAATGTAAACCAGCTGCCCATCCCTTATGTCATTAGGATGATCATGACGCATGATCTGAATCACAGCATCAACCAACTAAAACAAAATTCAAGTTAATTGTGGCATTCAAAAAAATCAAGTTAATTATACTGTGCAAAAGAAAATTGATAAAATAATTTGGGAAAATATCTTACTTCGTCACCCAACCATTTGTCATCTTCGCCTACATCTGTCATGGTGAGGCATTGCAAATGCTTCTGTTGCAGAACAATGTCATCAATTACCACCAATTGTTTATCAAGATCTGAGGTGTTGATAATTTCGGCCACATAACTCTGTCGAAACTTGTCAAGGTTGGTTTCCAGCGTCGAAGCACCTGTGTCTGTATCTTTTAAATTGCTTGCACGGTTTTTTCTCTTTGTATTCTTTGTGTCCTTGGAATCGTTGCTAGACTCCGATGGAGTCCTGTTTTTCTTTCTCTTCTTTTCACTATCGTACAGAACAAAATCTTCATTGCACAATAATGAAGATGCCACTCTTTTCCGGCTGCTCGCACGAGTTGGCAGCATGGAATCCACCCCACTATCTTGTCGCTGCTTTGCTAAAGAATCATCATAGTTGTCCTCATCAACTGGGAAGACATGGGGCTCTTCCGGCTCCCTTATTCCCTTAGCCTTGGCAGACCGGTGGTTGCTTTTGGTACCTGCCTCTGCACCCACCTCAATACTGACATCTTCATCATCTTGATTTCTTCTTTCTTCAGTCTTTCGCACATTCTCATTGTGCCTCAAATTCAGAGGATCCTGTGATTTGAAATGAAGCACTTGTTAGCTTGCAATCTGTGCGGAATAAAAAAAAACAAAACCAGTTAACTGTAAAATGTGCATCACCAGGAAAGCTTCAAGGCTTGTGGTGGCTTTGGAATGCTTTCGCGAATCCAAACTCGGAGCACTCTGCGATGCATCCACCTCTTTATAAAGCTGTGAAACATTCTTGAGACTCTCCTTGCAAGCTGCAGCAACAACTCTGTCTTCTTCATCCTGAACGTGGAAGATCATATGTTAGCTACGAATCTGCGTTAACTTAAAACAAAATCAGTTAGATGTAAAATGTGTATCACCATGGAAGCTTCAAGGATAATCTTGGCTTTTGAATGCTTTCGTGATTGCAAACTAGGAGCAGGCTAAATCTTCAGATACGTTCTTTTTGGGGGCATCCATGTAATCTTTTTGTATTCCCTTAGCAGAAATGCCTTTGGCAATGACCTCCGTGTCATCTTTTTGTTTTTGCTGGCGAGTAGTATTCTCTCCTGGGACCTCCATTGGGTCCGCAGGTACTTCGAGGGCAGATAGCTGTATGTCCTCGACTCTTGGGCGATCAGCATCAAATATTCCATATCGGTGGTTCTTTAAAAAAATGTGTTAGTGTGGAGAGTATTGACAGTAAAATTATTTATACAAAAATCACAATGGTATACTTACATTGAATTCTGTGATGAGGTCGTCCGTGCGTCTGCCGTTCGCAAGGGTACGCCTAAGGCACTAGTCCATTTTTTTCAAGGGTGCACATCCTATCAAATTGTTGTGCGCTGGCCTCCCGCACAATGGAGACAACTTCTTTCAAATCAGCCAATACACGGCCCATGAGTGCCTTATCCTGCAAATTACAAGTAGTTAGGAGCATATGACTTCGATTGTACTTGCAAAGTTACAATATATATTTGTGCGTGATGTTCATCATTCACCTGGCCGTCATTCTTTGGTTTGACCGGCGTCCCAACTGGTGGCGGATTGAAAGGCCGAAGCAGGTCATCGACATACTGCATGTTAGTGTCGTTAGTATCATTCAAAACATATGGTACATAATCCAGGCACACAGTACTAACACTTTACCTCTCCAACCCCTATATAATTTTTGTTGATTATGTTGTCAACCTTCAGTGCCTTCTCGTCACTCCAGTTTTGGATCAGCGGCCTTAACCTTGATGCATACGAGATGGTAGAGTCCAATTGGTTCACCCTCCATTTCTCGTAGTACCACGTCTGAATTACAACAAAAACAGCTTAGACAATTTTCCATAAAATTAAATGTATGGTATGTTAATAATGATTGTATTACCTGCAGCAGTGGTAGGTTGCCCTCCAGATTTGCTCCACCATTTACAAATTTCCTAACGCTAGCCATAAGATGGTCAAGCGTAAGCTGTCCAAAATTGGTGCTTTTTATTGTCTCAACGTTTCTAACAATCCCAAGGTATCTATTATCCACATACTGCTGTGTTGTCGGGCATACATATTTGCCTATGGTGTACAAGACAAATGGCCTGACAAAATTAGGTGTGCTGTCGCCTTTCATCTTAGCTAGCAATTCTTTAAAAGTTACTTTTGTGTCACTTGAAGGAAATATGCCCTAGAGGCAATAATAAAGTTATTATTTATTTCCTTATATCATGATAAATGTTTATTATTCATGCTAGAATTGTATTAACCGGAAACATAATACATGTGTGAATACATAGACAAACATATAGTCACTAGTATGCCTCTACTTGACTAGCTCATTAATCAAAGATGGTTATGTTTCCTAACCATAGACATGTGTTGTCATTTGATTAATGGGATCACATCATTAGGAGAATGATGTGATTGACATGACCCATTCCGTTAGCCTAGCACTTGATCGTTTAGTATATTGCTATTGCTTTCTTCATGACTTATACATGTTCCTATAACTATGAGATTATGCAACTCCCGTTTACCGGAGGAACACTTTGGGTGCTACCAAACGTCACAACGTAACTGGGTGATTATAAAGGAGTACTACAGGTGTCTCCAAAGGTACATGTTGGGTTGGCGTATTTCGAGATTAGGTTTTGTCACTCCGATTGTCGGAGAGGTATCTCTAGGCCTTCTCGGTAATACACATCACATAAGCCTTGCAAGCATTGCAACTAATAAGTTAGTTGTGAGATGATGTATTACGGAACGAGTAAAGAGACTTGCCGGTAACGAGATTGAACTAGGTATTGGATACCGACGATCGAATCTCGGGTAAGTAACATACCGATGACAAAGGGAACAACGTATGTCGTTATGCGGTTTGACCAATAAAGATCTTTGAAGAATATGTAGAAACCAATATGGGCATCCAGGTTCCGCTATTGGTTATTGACCGAGAATAGTTCTAGGTCATGTCTACATAGTTCTCGAACCCGTAGGGTCCGCACGCTTAACGTTACGATGACAGTTTATTATGAGTTTATAAGTTTTGATGTACCGAAGTTTGTTCGGAGTCCCGGATGTGATCACGGACATGACGAGGAGTCTCGAAATGGTCGAGACATAAAGATTGATATATTGGAAGCCTATATTTGGATATCGGAAAGGTTCCGGATGAAATCGGGAATTTTCCGGAACACCGGGGGGTTACCGGAACCCTCCCGGGGGATGTTGGGCCTTAATGGGCCATAAGGGAGAAGAGGAGGGCCGGCCAGGGCAGGCCGCGCGCCCCCTCCCCCCCCTAGTCCGAATAGGACAAGGAGAGGGGGGCGGCACCCCCCTTCCTCTTTCCCCTCCCCCCTTTCCTTCTCCAACAAGGCAAGAGGGGGGAGTCCTACTCCCGGTGGGAGTAGGACTCCTCCAGGCGCACCCTAGGAGGGCCGGCCGCACCTCCCCCTCCCTCCTTTATATACGGGGGCAGGGGGACACCCCATAACACACAAGTTGATCTACGTGATCGTTCCTTAGCCGTGTGCGATGCCCCCCTCCACCATATTCCACTTCGGTCATATCGTCGCGGAGCTTAGGCGAAGCCCTGCGCCAGTGGAGCATCATCATCGTCACCACGCCGTCGTGCTGACGGAACTCATCCCCGACGCTTTGCTGGATCGGAGCCCGGGGATCGTCATCGAGCTGAACGTGTGCTGAACTCGGAGGTGCCGTGCGTTCGGTACTTGGATCGGTCCGATCGTGAAGACGTACGACTACATCAACCGCGTTGTTATAACGCTTCCGCTTACGGTCTACGAGGGTACGTGGACATACACTCTCCCCTCTTGTTGCTATGTCATCACCATGATCTTGCGTGTGCGTAGGAAATTTTTTGAAATTACTACGCTCCCCAACATCACTGGGGTCTTTCAGTTCCTTCCACAACTCCAAAGTATCGTTGTGATTTGAAGAGACGTGATTCTTCCCCATGCAGGGCAGGCCTGTTATATGCTCCACATCTTTTAGTGTGATCCTACACGGTCTCCCATTAATTATAAAGGCATCCTGCTCTGTATCATATGAATAAGCGATGGCCTGGCATAGTAGACGTCTCATTCTCATGCCAGGAGTCTTGAGAAGTTCACCCAGTCCAATCAACTTGATGTAAGTCAGTTGGTGTGTGTTTAAATCTTTTATGAACTTCTCGTATGGCAGCAAAGAAGCAACCTGAGTTCCCTGAATGAACAAATAGTGTGATTAGTTTCTGTATGGTATTCATTTAAACACGCATAGAACCGACTAATCTATGCCAATATCAAAATTGTGATCTACAGTACTGCATGAAATCATAGAGCTTCTGGGCCATATAATGAACACCAGACATAGAAAAACAAGCTATCTCTGTCGACAAATTGACTGATAATAGTATTGATTTTTAGTAGAAAGAGGAGACTTTGGTCTATGTACACTACTAAAGTTTCAGGCGTCACGCTTACGAAAATAATTGCATACATGATCAGAAGATCAATAGTTTATAGATAATCTCGAAAAAGGAATGTAGCAGTTCCACTGCAAGCATTCAAGAGCACATACTCGTTAGTTCCGATCAGATTAAAAAAGATCAATTAGTAAAGACCATGCAAAATTAAGGGGAATCACCAACAGTTTCAATCACTGGAGATTAAGAACTCATTTAGAAAGCCTATGCCAAAAAATTAGCAATTTCCAAATTTTAAGGCATATAAACAGAGACGATAACCCTGATTTTATTGCACATCTAAGTCCTATGTGATTTTATGCTAAGATTCGTGCAAGCCTTTTTTTTGTCATTTTTTCTTTTCTTTCTAGACACACCCATCTCCCTTCGGTAAAATAGGGAAAATTATGGGATTGCATGCAGACTTGGGAAGGAGGGATTATGCAGAATACAAGGATCTCGATCATTACCAGAGGATTCTCTCGATGGCGACCGGCTCCATTGCCGTTCGCTTTCATATTTTGCTTCGCCAGCTTCTCCGACGTGCCCTTCTCTTTCGTCAGCTTCTCTGACATGCCCTTCTCATTCATCTCAGGATTCGCCGACGCAGGCTTCGAAGATGACGGCTCCGTCGGTTTCACCGACCTGGGAGCTACTTTGGGCGGCGTGGGGTGGTAATTCGATGTAGTCATGGAAGGCTAGGTATGGGAGGCATGCGGTGGGAGGCGTGGGGTGGAGTATTTATAGGGGATTTGGGATCTCACGAAGAGGTAGTTTTACATAACGTAATGTTTTTTTTTGGGCTTTCCGACTAGATAGGCTTTATTAGGTAACCACGTCCAAACAGGAATCCCTTTAAATTAGGAAGGACAGAGATAACTGAAGAGATAACTGAAGAGATTTTACGGAGAATATCTTACCTGCCCACGTTGAAATCAGGGGGGCATAGAGATTAGAGGGGAGATCCCTTTAGGCCCACCTGAAAATCATGGGGCAGAAAGATTAGAATCATGGGGGGGTGGGGAGAGATATTGGGATCAAGCATTGCCAGGCTCGCTCGTCAAAGAGCATTTCCGGTTGTTGTTTTTTAGCATGTTTTTTCTGAGAATTTTTTTTATATCTCAACCGTGAAGCGTTTGGGCTTCTTGTGCTTTCTTATACGGGCCTATTACAATGGGATGAGCCCATTTTAAATGAGAACATAAGAAAGAAAGCGAGGACTCCAACAGGCGGGAGGACTCCAACAGGCGGAACGAGCCCCGTCCCAATTATTTAGGACGGGCATGCGCGAGGGCGCTTCGTCCTGACTGCCACGACTCTCCAAAAACGCTTCCTCTGCCTCTGCGTCCTCTTGATTCCCTCTTCCTCTGCGTCGCCCACTCTCCCAAGAATCTGGCTTCTGGAACGGTGAGTTCTCCTTTCTGTCAATTTTGTTAGTAGTTCTCCAGTAGCAGCACATACGATGGCCTTCTTCTTGTCAAGTTCTTGTTCTCCAGCTTCTTTATTTTGTGCGCACAGATTCAACTGCCTTCAACATGTAGTCCGTTGCCTTATGAGAATTTTGCACACAGATTCATCTGCATGCAACATCTAGTCCGTTGTCTTGTCAATTTATTGTTTTTCTCCTGCTTCTTTAGTTTCTACACACAGATTCATCTGCATGGGCGATGAACAATTCATAGATACATATTTATTCTTGATTGTTGATGCAGTTGTTTAGATAAATATTTCAAGAGCATAAATTTTGATTGTTAATTCGCATATACTCCCTCTGCAAGGAAATATAACAACTTTTGGCTCACTACTTTAGTGATTTATTTATTGAGGGAGTGCATGTTTAGTTTAAATTGTTCATGCACTTGTTTACATAAACTTTCAATAGTGCCAGAATTACTATACTATCTTTCATCTCGGCTTATTGTTATCATGTTATTGTCATGATTCATGTCTTATACTAGTTTCATCAATTATAGTCCTTCGGCATGGCGTCCGTCAAAGATTATGCTGTCAGGGCAGATGGAAATACCGTAATTTTTGTGAAGTACACGAACAAGGCTAGCAGTGTTGAGTACTGCATTCGCAGATTCAAATACTGGCTGCAGAATGACGACCAGAAGATAGTTGCACTGGATGTTGAGTTCACCTGGCCTCGTAGTCCAACACAGACGGCTGCCGTGGTCCAGTTATGCGTTGGCATCTATGTCCTCATGTACCACATAAGCATTGTCGATGAGCACTGCGGCCTGCTTGCCGCCTTCCTGCTCGACGAGGAGTACACCTTTGTTGGGGTGGACATCTACAATGACGGGAAAAAACTCAAGCGTGTTGGTCTGGTGGTACGAAACTTTGTGGATATCCAGAATTTGTGGAGAGTGCCTAATCGAGTGACGATTAAGCCGAAGTATGACTTGTCTGACTACGCTGGTTCCATCATCCACCACAGCTACAACAAGATGAAGGATGCTATCACAGAAGATGACCACAATATATGGGCAGAAGCGCCCTTGCCCTTGAAGAACATCTATTATGCTTACAGGGACGCGTTTGCCACCTACGATGTATACAGGCGACTGGTGAACTTCCAAAAGGGGTTCGAGAGTCTGCGCCAGCATCTCGCCAAACCATCTAGGCGGTCGAGGAAGTCCGGAAGGAAGAATGAATCAAACTAAAATGTTGCTTCTATTTATCTAGCTAATAGTCTGTAAACTTTATTATACTGCTAGTAAGTCGTAAGTTCAAATTTCCTGCAAGTTGAATCATCCTTTATTCTAGCTGTCTTGACTAATTTGATCCGCGTTCAAGAGATATTATACTTAAGACGTTTATTTTGTTTCGGTTTCACTAGCTATGATACAGAATGCGATAGCCATTTTTACCAAAAAATTATTTCAGATTTATAATAAATACTATTCTCAACTGGGTTTGAATAGAGAAAATTTATTTTTTAATTGCATAGAGAAAGTTCATATTTTTTAATCAAAAGAAGGGCCCCCCCCCCTAATTTTCCATTAACAGAAATCACATGGTCTTTGAAGCCCCTGATACAAACTACAGCTAGAAACTAAAGTAATCAACTAGCAGCACAAATCATACATGGTAGCAAACCCAACCAGACTTAACATCAAGGTCCAAAAAATAAGACTATGGCAAAGGATAGAAAATATAGCTGAGAGATGCGCAGGCGACACCGCAGTACCCTTTGACTCCACACTTGCGATGAACTGTACAATTCACCTGCTACATGCTCTAGCCTGCGCATATAGACCATCAACACCTCTTTGCTTATCACCTTCATCTGCAATATAGACCATCCCATGATCAACAAGCAAATTAGCTAAACAAGAATCATAAGATCACTATACCATTTATTTTGTAATCTCACATTATTCCTGCATTACCAAAGAGTGAAGAACACAAATGATGCCCTTCTCGCATGTCCAACGCAAACACTCATAGGTACTTCTACCATCTTAACTCTATGATTTAAATTATTAATAAAACCCCCTTAAAGATTCAATTTGCATTACCATCATTCATGATTATAGCCAGGGAAGCAGCAGCCAATAAAGCAACCACCTGTGTAAGCCCTATTTTGAGTCCTAAATAGGACCCAATCCTAGCATTTACTCTAAATGCAACATGTCCTCCTCTCATAGTCATCATCACCCAAGACAGAATGAAGACGTAACCCCATATATGCATAACTGCTATCAACATAGTTTTCGCACCATACCTAGTGTAAAGGACACTTTTGCGTTGTCGTGCTACTTTTGTGGCTCCTCGGTCAGCATGTTCATAACCACCTCGATCTGAAGATCTTGACGGGTGGTGGTCTTGAAACCGAAAAGAACGGCTTTATGAACCTTGAGCTCTTCACTGTCAACAAAATCACTCCATCCCTTGCCAAAGATGATGCGGCCATCATCACACTTGTGGTACTTGACCGGCATGAAACTGTCCTTGCACAGCCGAATGCCAGCAAGCCCATCTCCCGGTATCTCCCCATCTCCTGGGGTCTTCAGGGCGTCAACAACTTTCGCCGGTAATCTCTGTATGCACCATCATAGGAAGAAAAATTATCAAATATGTGAAGGAGTAGTAAACAAAAGGATCTTCAACTACATCTACATATATTACATAAGGATCTTCAGTTATGGGAAACAAAAGGATATGCAAAAACACACATCAGTGTATTCATTGGTTTCAACTACAATAGCATATCATTAATCTTTCTCTCCATGAAAAAACAAAGAAAATTGCATACAAAATAAAAAATACTAGTACACCAAAAACATACCAACGTCTTTCCAGCTATGTTCGACTTGGTGAAGCGCTGGACAAAGAATACACCTATATAACCTTTCTTCATCGCCAAAAGGTCATGTAGGTTACGCTCCTCTTGCGTCGTCAGATTAATTCCCTTTGTTATGACGACTGATTCTAGAGGATTATGCTCTTTGTTTTGATCGCATGTCCTTGGCAGGTTGCAGCAGTATACCATAGGAATGTCTTCAGTCAAATCGAAGGAGACAAGGTCGCCTTCTCACATGTCGAAGTCTTCAACAAACCTGCACCAGTTTTCACCACCGATGATTGCCCTTGAATTCCCTTTGTACACGCCAAAATCATACGTGCGGCTACCTCTCGCTTGAAAAGGCAATGAACTGTCTGGGATGGCGCTGAACTGGTGCCATGCGTAGCATGGCACGATCTGTAGATGTAGAATTAAATTGTTATCTATTTCCTTCATTTTGTTAATCTTCAAAGTAGAGGGGAACAAACACAATACAAGTAAAAATTGACATGGTTATTTATACCACAGCTGAAGTGTCCCCATCTAGCCTGATGGTAAATGTCAACCCATCAGCCTCAGGCCTGTTGCAGTCCTGTCGACAGGTTATGCACTAAACAAAATAAAATGAAGAAAAGTAAAGGATGAGAATTTAAGAAATGGGCTTATGAATGTAAACACACTAGGCAACAATCATACAGTATAATAAACAAAGGTACTGCATCAGCAATCAACAATCATACACTTGAACCGCGCGGGTGGCTCGCCCTCCACTCCTCATAACCCCGCAATGCAGCGCGTGCCCGCCGCACCACAGCTTGTTCAGACATGTCCTTCTCTTGATCCTCGACCGGCAGCATGGGCTCACCCCGAGCGTCAATGCGCAGCATTGGCCCCTCCTCCTCTGCAGCACAACTGAGGTAGTGTTTAGTTGACTTGCAATCTAGGACTACAAGTTAATGGCTGCCTTACATGTCAGAATTTCTTGATATATCCTTTGTTTCTCTTTGGCCTTGCCAAACAGCAACAATTCACTTTTATGGAAATTGATTTTGAGCCCAGACATTTGCTCAAAAGTCCCTAGAATGAATTTGAGATTTTTTACACTTTCCACCTCATCTTTGATCAAGAATATAGTGTCATCAGCATATTGTAGCATATTAATCCCCTTGTCTTCTCCTTTACTTAACACCCCTTTAACCAGATCATGCTTCAGAGCATTATTCATTAGAATGGCTAAGGCATCAGCAACTATGTCAAACAGTAAAGGTGACATAGCATCTCCTTGCCTTAAACCTTAAAAAGTTTTAAAATATGGACCAATTTCATCATTCACTCTAACTCCAACATGCCCCCCTCTCATAGTTTCCATTACCCAGTCACACCATTTATCAGGAAATCCTCTCATTTTTAACATTTGAATCACAAAGGGCCATTTTTTTTGTCATATGCCATCTCAAAATCTACTTTGAATATTAGGGCATCTTCTTTATTCTTGTGGAAGGAATTCAAGGCCTCATGTAGTATTACCACCCCCTCCATTATATATCTGCCCTTGATAAAGGCAGTTTGGGTTCTGGAGATCACAGGGGCCACACATTTAGCCAGCCTATTCATCAATACTTTAGTAATGATTTTAAAACTGAATTTTAAAAGACAAATAGGTGTAAATTTCTAAGTTTGTTTAGCATCATTGGTTTTTGGGACCAAAGTGATTATGCCATTATTAAGTCTGGCAATATTGATTTCCCCTTTTACAAAACAGTCCACTAGGGCTTTCAGATCCCACTTAACCACTTTCCAGAAATCTTGATAAAGATCATCAGGGAACCCATCAGGGCCTAGGCTTTTGTTTCTTTTCATCCCAAACACAACCTGATGTATTTCAGTTAGGGAAAAAAGTGCCAAAAGTTCCTCTTTATCCCGTGTACCCAACCTAATTTCGGCGTAAAAAGGAATTTAATCCACTAGCCTAGCTTATAAGTTTTGGGCCCACCCTCCGGCTTCTTCGTGGATTCGCCACTGCACAATGCCAAAAAATTTCTAAGTTTTTAAAAAACTGTTTGCTGATATTTGCTGCTATTGTGCTACACATCTGCACTTGCTCATTGTTATGAAAACCCTGGAATACCGAAACCCTAGGAAAACAATTACCGAGCAAGCTACCGATGTAGAAAACTTCCTTCAATCTCTGCATCGCCTTCCATCTAACCTCCGACTGAAAATCCTAACTATTTAATATCCAACTTTGAAAACCATATCCAACTCCCGAAACGGCAACACAACAAGGAACAAACAAGTCGAAGGTTACAAGTTAGGGTTTCTCACTTCACCTAGTCGCCGGTAGTCGCTAGGTGCTTGCTGGCGGCCTCCCAATCTCACTCCGCGCTCTTCTGCTCCAACCGTCGAGAGCGGCGGCGAGGTCGCGGCGGGGTGGTTTGTGGGGAGGGTGGGGATGAGGGGGGCGGGGGTGTGTGGGCGATGGGGGTGATGACACGGACCGGTCCATGGGTCCAGTTTGTAAAGAAACAACCAAACAGGCCCACAGGCCGCTTACCTGTCACAAAGTAAAACCCTATGTTACTAATAAAAAACACAAAGGAAAATCCTTTTGTCTAAAAAACAAAAACAAAGGAAAATCGTAAAAAATAGGGAAATCCTTTTTGGGTGAGTTCAACGTGAACGTGATGGTGAGAGGCTCGAGGAGGAGTTTTGTGCGTTTACAACACCTTTGTTTTAGAGAAAAAATGCACCTTACAATGTCAAATTATAAAATTGTTATTAATAAGTGCTAAAAATTCCTTATTTATAAAAAATTGTTTCTTTCCCGATAAAACAAACTTCAATATTGTGGGTAGGTAATTGAGTGGCCTTTCTCGCCCCCACCCCCCTCCATCCCTCGCATATTCGGGCCATTTACCGCATTTCTATGGTTGTAACCTCGAAAGTTCAAGATCTTACGCGGCCACATGAAATCATAGCAGGGAATGGGATGAGTGCCCCGTGTTAAGCTCTTTGGTCCGTATATGTGCCATATGTTACCAACGGGAGGCGTGGCCTCGACGCATGCAATCTAGGGCTATGATGCCCGGCTGCTGTCGTTATAATCAATGCAAATTCGTGAGGGGCTAAAAATTCACGGGACCTGGCGTGGTGTCATCATACAACCCCTAGAGGGTGTGGTAAAACATCGGGAGCGGCATGCATCGGCCCTCACATAGGCTGTGTGCAAATGGGGCCATATCGCATGTCGGATCAAGCCATCGAGAGAGAATGTGTCCGGCCTGTGAAAGGAGTGCGGGGCATATATTTGCTCCTCTGTTTCATTTCGCGAGTAGTCATTTTCTGCTACTGGAGTACTAGCAAAAGAAGTTTGTATAACAGGAGGAATTTCTTTTTTAGAAAATGAGGTTAAACTAAACCCGAGCATGGGCAGCCCGGCCCGAAAAACCCGGGCCGGGCCGAGCCGGGCTTGACATTCGGGCCGGGCTCGGGCTTTCTTTTGCAACCTGAAAGATAGTTCGGGCCGGGCTCGGGCTTCAGTTTTTTCGTATTTCAGGCTGGGCTTTCGGGCTTCGGGTCGGGCTTGCACGTGAGTGTACTAAAAAACAACATTCGGGCCGGGCTTTCGGGCTTCGGGCTTGATTTCGGGCCGGGCTCGGGCTTGAAAATATGGAGTATTTCGGGCTTCGGGCCGGGCTCGGGCTTGAGAAATGAAGGTCGGGCTTTTACAAGCCCGGCCCGAAACCCGGCCCGGCCCGACGTTTGCCTGGGTTTACGGTTAAACCCTCGGCAAGGAGGCAAAAGAGGTTTCGATGGCACACTGCTCTGCGACGAAGTTGGGGTTTGTCGCGGCCATGGCCGCCACGGCCTCCTCGCTCGCCATAGATCTGGCCCTCCGCCAGCCGGTTCTGCTCCAGAAGGAACAGGTTGTAACGATGTTCCCCTTGCGCCTGCCGGAACACCGACAAAGGCACCACGCAGGTTGTACCTCCACCATGGCGGCGTTGTTGTGCGCCTACAACTGCTCCATGGTGAAGCCGGCATGCACAGGAGGCGCGCGAGCCGGGATGGAGTCGTTGGAGCCCGTCTCCATTGTGGTGACGTCCTTGTCGTCAGAAACCTCGAGCGATCTGGCAAGCAAGACGGCCTCAATCAGCCTGGCATGTTGGCTCTGGCAATGGCAGGCGGCCACCACGCCCTTCATCTCTGGCGACAGACTGTCCCACAATGCTTTCCCGTTGGCGGTCATGACGGATGTGGAGGATGTGGAGCGGATGTGTTGTGCTCTGACGATAGCCGGGCGTGGCCGCCCTTAAATAGTGGATTCCAGTGAGCCCACGCGTCAATGCGGGACGCTGGAGTGGGTTTCTCGGCCGGCGAGCCTGTTTAATGGCAGCATACGTGCGGATAGGGCATTGAACGGGCGTGGTAGATATCTGTCTCGTCCCGTCAAGTCACGCGTCTTCGACAATGAACGGGCACGGACATCGGAGACGCGTCGCAGGAGACGCCCTCGGCCGGCGAGCCGTTTATGTGCCGACATCAATGAGAGGTCATGCCCGCTCTACAACGGCACAAATGCGTCCATTAAAAATAATGAGGAGTTTGGGTGGGCCATGGTGGTCAGAAGCGGACGTGGGATCGGTCAGAACTCCCGCAAAGCCCCCCACGTTTGTCTCCATTTTACGGGATAAATCACGTCCGGACCATTCTACGGACCGATACAGGCCCGCATTGGATTGCTTTCGTGGTTCGGACAACGTGGACCAGGCGTCATATGATATTTTGAGTCAAACTTGACCTTTGATTTAATAATTAATAAAAAATAAGTTATATATCACAAAATAGTACTCCCTCCGTTTCTAAATATAAGTCCTTTAGAGATTTCAATACAAATTACATACGGATGTATATAGACATATTTTAGAGTGTATGTTCACCCCCTTAGCTCCGTATGTACTCTTTTATTGAATTCTTTAAAAATACTTATATTTAGAAACAGATGGAGTGCCATTGATATTTTTTGAGTTGAAATCCAACAATATAAGTTTGTGCCAAACAAATGATTTATTTGTTAGTGAGATCTAGGGTCAAAATTTGACACAAAGTAACGCAAATTCCACGGTAGCGTGTGGGTCGAGTCTGTACAGTGCGTGTAGTAGCTAGTACGTACGTCTGAATGTCTTTTTCATTGGAGTGGAGTCGACAAGTGATCTAGTGACACCAACTTTACTAGAATAATTAACATCTTTTTTTGACGGGATAAGTATATTTTTCATCCTTGAATTTTCTTGAAAGTACAGAAATCATCCCTCAATTATGAAATCAGTAAAACTCAGTCTCTCAACTATTCAAACCGGATAATTTTTATCTCTCATAACACTTCCGGTGGTTTGAGTATGATGTGGACCTGATTTTGACTAGCACTGGCTATGTGGCCCGGTTTGACCGCCACACACTGTAGCAAACGAGGGTGAAGGTGTTCCACGCCGGCGCGCGCCAGCTCGTCCGCAGCCAGCCGCACCACGTCGTCTGTACGTCCCGTTCAGCATGCCCGTATGCTCCGTGAGGCGTATGGCAGCCATGGGTGCCAGCCGCCATACCCGGAGATGTGAAGCTGTCACGGTACCCGAAGAATTTAAGTACGAAAAATACACTTATCCCTTTTTTGACAAAGAGAATAATTAACATCCGGTGATGGAATTACTGTCATTGATCTCAAAAGGAACAAAACCATAACCTGCTAGGATTAACAATTTAATTACTTGCACCGGTTCCTTGGAGATTTCATTCAATTCAGTTCAGCTGTGTTCATATAAACCGACAATAATATGTAGTCTATCTATTTGTCTTGTGAAACCAAGAGGAAAAGCACCCGCAAAAAAAAAACCAAGAGGAAAACAAGGGTGAGGATTTAACACTTGAATGCTACGTACGTTGCATATATTAATGGTGTGGATCAATCAACTAACCATTATACGTACAGTCCAGAGATTGCACTTTGCACCAACAGAAACGTATTATACAATTTAAATAACCACGAACATAACCACAGAACCCTACGTGACGATGTCCGCCGCCTCCAAATCCAGATCGGCTCCTCCGTCCAACGACCAGATCGACGCCCTAATGGTCTGCCACCACGACAGTTCCTTGGCGGCGGCGCTGGAAGATGAGGACATGCTTGCGGAGATCCTAGTCCGTCTCCCGCCCCAGCCGTCCTCCCTCCCGCGCGCCTCCGCCGTCTGCAAGCGCTGGCGAGGCCTCGTCATCGACCTCAGATTCCTCCGCTGCTTCTATCAACACCACCTCGGCGTCTTCTTCAATCAGGATGATAAGCTCAAGTACACTCCCGTCCTGCCCACTCCTGACCGCATCCTTCCTGCACACCCAGATATGGGGGGCCGACTGCTCGGCTGCCACCACGGCCTTGTCCTCATCTTCTACCGGCCGCGCTTTGAGGTTCTCGTGTGCGACCCCATCACCGGCGGCCAGCACCGGGTGCCAATTCCACCCGAGTTCAAGATGGGCTACGTCAACGGGGCGGTGCTTTGCGCTGCCCGCGACAAGGGCCACGTGCACGGTGGTTGCCACTCCACCCCCTTCAAGGTGGTCTTGCTGATTATGCACGCTAAGGATAGTCGACCTCTCGCCTCTGTTTATTCCTCTGAGGCCGACACATGGGGCGGTCTCATCTCAACAGAGGTTCCAGGTCCAGATCGTTCTGCAGCTTATGTTAGCACCCTTGTTGGTAATGTCCTTTACTGGTCGCTTATGTATGTGAAGGAGGGTATACTTGGGTTTGATTTGAAAAGGAAGAGCCTTGATTTGCTCGGGGGGCCTCCGGATATGGATCTATCCCACAGCCACCAGCTCATCGCGGCAGAGGACGTCAATATTAACTAGAAGAACGCCCGTGCGTTGCAACGGGGCCACGTTAACTTAAAGAGTTCAATATTACGACATTGGCGACCTTTTTTATCATCAAATCCTCACACACACACTCCCTCCCTCTTCCTCACTCTCTCTCCCCCTCTCCCTCTCTCTAACACACACACATATCCATCTTATTGGGTACGGGACCATAATCCATCTATTTCACACACACACGCTAGTGCATAACAATATGGATTATGTGTATTATATTTGCCACCAGAACTGAGGGAATTAATTTCATGTAAATCGGCCAGCCACAGCTCCAAGAATACGCGGAGGAGGTGGCCCGGGTCAGCGTCGGCGCCGTCCGGCGCGGGCCACGGGCCCGCTTCCAAGTGCACGTGCAATGCACGTCTTCACAAATATTACAACCAGATGTGAGAAATCACATACTAACACGATGTTGCAATCAATTTGTATTAAAGAAGCCAAACGTCTTTTTTCTTAAACCAGAATTCCTTATGCTGGAGTTTAAACAAACCCACAATAGCCCTACTTATCACCTAATTAAGCAGATGCATGACTTATGAAGCGGATAAGAAATCATGTTAACTTGGAACTAAAATTCCAACAAAAGAGAGAGGAATAAACCTTTTTATCATTGCTCTGAAGTCTGAACCTCCCCATATTTGTTAGTGAAATGTGAGTATGCTTGGAAGATAATAATTTCTTATGCAACATATGCTTTTACATCCGAAAGAGCTACAAAATATGTTGACCTACCTATGTGCACTTCCTAAATCAAGCGGATAAAATTATTTCTATCGGCAATATAAAATATTAAACATTAGAAAGAAAGGGACAATGTCCATTAACCATGCAAATATTCTGACCATGGGATATTTAGGCTGGCGTATATGGGAAATCAAAGCTAAAAATGACTCGATGAGTTAGGGATACATCAATAAATATTGTAAAAAGTGATAAAAACAAATCTGCAGCAACTCGCGACCCCACGAACTCGTATTCGCAATGAAGTTAGTGAGGCCACCACGGTAGGCTAGCACCAAGGGACAAGGGCAACAACCGCCTTCCCATCCAACCTACTGATTCTGCTGGCTCTACTTTCATCCTAAGCCCATGAGTACCGTTAGTGTGTTGCCACGTACGGACAAACTATGAACTGAAATTTTCATCCAAATCATGAAAAATGTTAATGTTCCTCTCCTCTCCCATCCCTCATGTGAACATACCCAATTCATGGTCGGCTCGCTACATTCAGCGTAGCTCTGATGTGCACTGCCCTCGCTCTTGATTAGTTGCCGTAGTGCCACGCATCTATGCCAACAAGCTGGGGAAACAAATGCAAATGTTACACCGAGTCAAAATCAACCATCCCACAATCGTAACAATAGAAAAGATGATAACCAAAATTTAACAGAAGAACTACTGCTTGGCTCCCAGATTTATCTCGATAGCCCTTGATCTGGCTGCTGAGCTTCTCCTAGCCGGCTCAACATCACGTCATTACCAAACATGTAGTGGATGCCTAGTGGGACAAGGATTAAGAAATAACATGAGGTGAAAAATGCGATGGCTGTCAATTCCATAAGACGATCCAAGTAATTTGACAAAACAGATCGAGAGCATCTTGTATAATCTCAAAAAAGCAACTAAAAATATGAGAAATGAAGCGATGAAAATCAGCCCCTGCTCTCATTTATGTTCGCTTTTGTAATGGGAGGCAAGGAATGGGGATACCGGGAGAAGAAAGGATCACATGGACAGCAAGCCTTCACCACCGGCAAGTGGGGTTGCTTCACATCCAATCTCCACGGCCGCCGCCTCCATGGGGACGAACTCCCATGTTCACAACCGGGCTCCCAATCGGCCGCTGCCTCGCCGACCTTGACGACGAAGTAGTCCCTCCCTACGATCCCATTCGCAACGGAGGCAACACCAATCCCAGCGGACGGGTCCCCGTCCGCGGTGAGATCCCTACTGGATTGTGGTCGCGCCTCCCCAAACCTCACCGCGGGACACATGAGAGGGCGCCGTTGCCATGGTCAGGCTTGGATGGGGAAAGGAGGCCACATAGCAGCAACGGCGCCTTCGACGGGATTGGTGGCGACGGCGGCGGCGAGCGAGCGGGAGGACGGCGGCGGCGAGAGAGTAGGAGGGTGGTGGCGGCAGTCCATCGGCCGCCGTGACGTGAGAAGAGGATGGGGATGGGGCCGCGATCTGGACGTATGGAGCGGTCGAGAGGAGGGGAAGCAGGCGGCTGGGTTTTTCCATCATGCGGGGTTTGGGGGAGGTCAAACGAGAGGGTTTTTTTCGTGCGGGAGGCAGAGCAACAAGGGCGGATGTAGGGAGACGGGACGCGGTCGGTTGGCAGGAAAAGGAAAGCTACGCAAAATCACATAAATATAAGAAAATATCCCATCAATACTTGATTGATTGCGATTCATTTTTTATATGGTAACTAATCTGATCATCAATACTTGATTGATTGCGAATTATTTTTTATATGGTAACTAATCTGATGGGTTTATGTGGGTGGTGAAGCGAAAAGGAAAGCTACGCATTTTTTTAGGCAGTAGAGATGATTGATGATAAGAAAGGGAAAATCACATCAATATAAGGAAATATCCCATCAATACTTGATTGATTGCGATTTATTTTTTATACGGTAACTAATCTGATCATCAATACTTGATTGGTTGCGATTTATTTTTTATATGGTAACTAATCTGATGGGTTTATGTGGGTGGTGAAGCGAAAAGGAAAGCTACGCATTTTTTAGGCAGTAGAGACGATTGATGATAAAAAAAGGGGAAATGACATCAATATAAGAAAATATCCCATCAATACTTGATTGATTGCGATTTATTTTTTATATGGTAACTAATCTGATCATCAATACTTGATTGATTGCGATTTTTTATGGTAATTAATCTGATGGGTTTATGTGGGTGGTGAAGCGAAAAGACAGGTGGGAGGGAGACGAAATAAAACCAGCAAAATAAAATCAACGAAAGTGGTGAGGCGAAATAAAAACCAGCGAAAAATAACCGGCGGACTATTCCTAGATTTTTTTGATTCGTCTCTCTTGGTGCGACGGGATGTTAGGGCCTGGAGTGAGTGGGGGCGGGCGGGGGACTCGGCTTGAGGTTTTTTTTGGTTCTATGCGGCTTAGCGTGAGACGGGAGGTTGGGCGTGTGCGGGACTTGATCGCGGGGTTTTTCTTGGTTTTTCGCGGCTGAGAGGGAGGTGGGAGGAAGTACCAAAAAGTACCAAAAAAGACCGGGTAAGGTGGGACGAAAATAAAACCCGGAACGCGACCTACCAACTGAGACATTAGGAGTAGAGATTGTTGTGTCACCATTACCAAAACATGTTGTGTCACCGTTACCAAAACATTCAAATGTGGCACAGGAAGGTCAATCACCATGGTGTTGCTACATGGGTGCTGCAAAAGACCATTGAAACAGATAACATTCTTGGAATCCCTCCTCAGATTGAAGGAGAGGAGGCAAGGCTGAAAATTATAGTAGGACATGTTGAGGATACCTATTGCATGTTTTTATATGTGAACAACGGTGTCTATATGGTTCAACTTAAGACGTTGCAATCTAGAAAACTTTTTGAAGCCTGCAATAGATTTACTTACTACCACTCTTTCAAGAGTTTCTATGCGCCTAGGTGATTGTTCATCCCTGGTGTTCATATTAATTGTTGGAGTAACCTAATCTTCTAGTGTTTTGTTCATGGTTTCTTGAATACCTTTGCTAGATAGATGACTATAGCCTTTTTTTTGTTTAGATATGTTCTCATTCTATACTAGTAGAAAGAAATATCCTGCAATGTCAAACTCCATTCTTTCATCCTTGAAAGAAAGAAACGGTTCAGAAAGCAGTGGAGCTGATACTAGCAAGGTCCTCTTAGATTACATTGAATAATTGACTGATACTCCATCCGTTCCAAAATAGATGACCCAACTTTATACTAACTTTATACTTCCTCCCAAAATTCATGTCTTAGATTTGTCTACATACAGATGTATCTAACACTCTTAGATTTGTCTACATACGGATGTATCTAGTTACGTTTTAGTGTTAGATACATCCATATCTAGACAAATCTAAGACAAGAATTTTGGAACGAAGTGAGTACTAAAGTTAGTACAAAGTTGAGTCATCTATTTTGAAACGGAGGGAGTACCTCCTAGTGCCGTGTGGTGTGACTGTAACTGTATTTGTGCTGCACTCAATAGGATTTAGGAAAGTGTCTCATATTGATCCTATATATTCCTAACATGTATCGTTCGAAACGTACCTCCGAATCTCTTATATAATGTAGTCCTAAATCTTCTCTTGTCTTCCCTTGTCTGAAAATGCTCTTATATTATGAGACGGAGGAATTAGTATACAGCAGAGTGGCTGATTGATAGCTTCTGTGATTGGTAGCTTATATTTCACATAAAAGAATGTTCAAGGTATGATAATATGTGAAATTTTATGAGAGAAAATACTGCATTTGTAAATATCATTAAGGGACTTTTTTTTACATCGCAACTGCTTTACTTTCGTCAACAGCAGCGCACGGACACGCCCAAGAGCGGGCCGGGCATCGTCCACTATGTGGGCCGCCCGTATAAATGTCACTAATGTGTGTGGAAGGAGAGGGGCATTTTGGCACCCGGAGTATATGCTCCTGGTTTTTAAAATGTTTTCGAATTTCATAAAATTCTAACAAAATGTTTCGCATTTACATCTCGACCTTTTACGTACTCACAAAGTCGTATCATGAAAAACCGACAACTTTTGTGCCGCGTGTGAAAAAGACAAAATTCAGTATTAAAAAGGGCATTTCACAAGACATTTTTGTCTTTTTCACACAAGCCACAAGAATGTCGGTTTTCCGCAAAACTTGGGGCACGCACATAGAATATTGAGATGTACGCATCAAATTTTTGTTCGGAATTTTTGACATTTTGGAAAAAAATATACCGATGGCAGGAGTATATACTCCCATGTGCCAAAATGAATTCCCTGTGTGGCAGGGGCCAACTCCCTTGAATGCTCGCACTCCTGTGGATGAGCTCGCCTGTGCCCGTTGGCAGGGGCCTACTCCCTTGAATGCTTGAATGCTTGCGTTCAGTCGTTCGGATCAGGAGGCTTAGACTTTTATTTCTCAAAAAAAAATGGGGGTTAGATTTTTTTCCCCACTAAAAAGAAGGAGGGTTAGATTTATCTTCTTCTGCAAATTGTGTGGTTTTGGTTTGAGTTGATGGAGTCTGATAAAATGTGACTCGTATCTTTGAACTTTTTTGCTTTTGATTTTTTTTAAAGGGCTTCATGGAGTCTCCTCTGATGCTGCTGCCAATGCATGGGTGCTTAGATGAGGTGCTAAGCACATTAAGTAGCTTATCAACTATACTCTCTAATGCATAGGTGCTTAGCTTATGGTTGCTAAGCTTGCTTCATTTAATGATTTAGCAACTAAATCTCTTCATGTATTGGTGGACTCTCTTCCTTTAAATGTTTTATCTAGGTTCACGCGCTTAGCATTGTTTCTTTCTGGGGTCACCACACTCATCTCTCTCCTCTTAAATAACTTGCCACATCAGATTTTTTGCCTACGTGGAGGGCTTAGCACCTGTATAAGGTGGAGCATTGGGAGGGGTCTAAATGGGCTTTTAGCACCCATAGAAGAAAAGTATGTATACGTTGCAAGAGCATGACGTGGACTGAGGGGTCAAGTCTCCGGCCATAAATACTGAGCGAAACATGAATAGAAATTCCAGCCACAACCTGGTCTGCCGTCCTCTGCAGGGTAGAATGTCCGAATCATTATAAATTCTTGCCATAACTTGAGCATACGAAAAGTACACATGGAAAGACTAGCTTAAAGTAGCTTGTTGTGGAACGGAGATAAGACGCTCGCTCCACTGTCTTCCCCGTCTGCCATTTCCGACCAATATGACCAAGCTCGCGCTCCTCGTTCGAGCAACTGCACTACTCCTTTGCTTGCTCATCTCCCAAGCAGCATCCACTTCCCATGGTCAAGCGACTGTATCAGAGGCTTGCCTTAGCAGTGAGCGAGATGCGCTCCTGTCCTTCAAGGCGAGCCTCTTCGACCCTGCTGGCCATCTCTCGTCATGGCGCCGTGGTGACAACTGTTGTCAATGGAATGGTGTTCGATGCAGCAATCGAACTGGCCATGTAATCAAGCTCAACCTCCGCAACATCGACATGGATACTGGTGGCTATCCGAACATGAGCAGATCATTGAGCTTGTCGGCAGGAGAGATGAGCTCCTCTTTGGCTACTTTGCAACACCTGAGGTATCTTGATCTGAGCGGTAATGACTTCACCGGCACAAGCATACCTGTTTTCATGGGTTCCTTCGGCAAATTAAGGTATCTCAACCTTTCGTGGGCATATTTCACCGGGACGATACCTTCCCAACTTGGGAATCTCTCCAAGTTGCAATATCTTTATGTTAGTGGTAATTATGATGGTCTTCGAGCAGTGGATCTTGCATGGTTGACACGCCTCCCTTTGTTGAGTCATCTTGACATGAGCTTTGTGTATCTTAGTTTTGTGAGGGATTGGGTGCACACGTTTAACATGCTCCCTTCTCTTAAAGTGCTTCGCTTGTCCGAGTGTGGCCTTAATAGTACCATGTCGGCTAGTAATTTACATTCCAAGTCCAACCTCACACACCTCGGGGTCCTTGATATGTCTTATAACTACTTCCTTGGCACTTCATTCAAGCACAACTGGTTCTGGAACCTTACAAGCCTCAAGGAGCTTTACCTCTCCGGTTTCGGCTGGGACGGACCCATTCCCAATGAACTAAGAAACATGAAGTCCCTTCAGGTCATAGATTTGAGTTGGAACGATCTTGAGGGTTTGTTACCAAGCAATTTAGAAGATCTGTGTGATTTGAAAACATTGAAATTAAATGGTAACAACGTTAATGCGAACATGGATGAGTTCATGGATCGATTGCCAATGTGCTCAAGGAATACATTGCAAGAGTTGTGGGTAGTGGAAACAAATATGACTGGGAATCTGCCAGTTTGGATTGGGAACATGACCAATCTCACCGTTCTTGAAGCATCTTACAACATGTTGACTGGCCCTCTACCCGTAGGAGTTGGAGCACTTGGTAATTTGAAAACCCTGGACTTAAGCTACAATAACTTCAGTGGTGTGCTCGTGAAAGAACATTTCACAAACTTAGGTAATTTAGAGAGTTTGTGCCTCAACTACAATAATTTCAGTGGTGTGCTTCTCAAGGAACATTTCACAAGTTTAGGTAATTTAGAGAGTTTGCGCCTCAACTACAACAACTTCAGCGGTGTGCTCTTCAAGGGATATTTTGCAAGTTTAGGTAATTTGAAGTTTTTGGACCTCAGCTACAACAACTTCAGCGGTGTGCTCCTCAGGGAACATTTTGTAAGTTTAGGTAATTTAGAGAGTTTGCGCCTCAGCTACAACAAATTCAGTGGTGTGCTCTTCAAGGGACATTTTACAGGTTTAGGTAATTTGAAGTTTGTGGACCTTAGCTACAACAACTTCAGCGGTGTGCTCCTCAGGGAACATTTTGCTGCAGGGTTATGTAATTTGGAGTGGTTGGACCTCAGCTACAACAACTTCAGCAGTGTACTCCTTAAGGAACATTTTGAGAGTTTACGTAATTTGAAGTTTTCGGACCTCGGCTACAACAACTTCAGCGGTGTGCTCTTGAAAAGGCATTCTAC
This sequence comes from Triticum turgidum subsp. durum, assembly GCA_900231445.1. Classification (NCBI taxonomy): domain Eukaryota; kingdom Viridiplantae; phylum Streptophyta; class Magnoliopsida; order Poales; family Poaceae; genus Triticum; species Triticum turgidum. The sequence continues at coordinate 721,475,942 of LT934124.1, read as the reverse complement.
AAGTTTGGGCAATTTAAAGCATTTGGACCTCAGCTACAATAAATTAAACAGTGTGCTCACAGAGGAGGATTTTGCAGGACTATTGAATTTGGAGTATCTAGACTTGTCATACAACTCTTTGAAATTAGCTATCAACCAAAAATGGGTTCCTCCATTTAGATTGAAGGTCGCAGGTTTTCGTTCATGCCATCTTGGACCTCATTTTCCAGAGTGGCTCAAATGGCAGATTGACATCGATGTTCTTGTTCTTGGAAATTCAAACCTGGATGATGTTATTCCTGATTGGTTTTGGTTCACATTTTTTTTTTAGAAAAGGAGGATGACCCCCGGCCTCTGCATCTGGGCGATGCATACGGTCACTTTATTAATTATTCTCACAAGACCTTAGAAAGTCATACAACAGCAAGACTAAAGCCACTTTCTAAGCAACAACTGTCGCTACACCTATTCAATCGATGAAGGGGCGCTGATAGTCTGGGCCTAATACCAAACAGACATCGCAGCCAAACCTAAACATCTAAGACCTGAGGTCCCAACCAGGACGCCCGCCGGGTATGGGGTACCTACCAGTCCGGCGCACTCCTCAACCAGGACGCCTGCTGGGTATGAGGCCGCCGCAGCCACTTGCCACCAAACCATCTTCAGAGTTGTACTGTTGCATCTACCTTGCACGGTCTAGCTACCGTCGACGCCACCACGACGCCAGACAGCTCCACCGTTCTGCACTCATCCATCCCGACGCGGACACTCTGAAAGATCTGTCGTGCGTAGCACCTGCCGACTAGGCATGACTCAGCGTAGCACCTGTCGGTCAGGCATGACTTGACATATCTTACCAGACGCATCTGACGCGGTTAGAACGCCGCTCCTCCTGCCAACCTCCACACCATTGCCGCTGAAGGGGGAGAATAGCTAGCCGGCCTTGTGCGTCATTCAGAGTGTTTATTGCATGACAGATTCAGCTGTAGTGTAATGGTGCAACAGACAGATGGCGTCGACTTTGGCCCCTACTCGTCAATGTGACCCTGAAGCAAACTCGCGGCATGAAGTGCCCCCCTTCCTTCACTGATGGTCGTGCCATCGAATTCACAAGAAAGAAGAGAGCAGAATTGAAGTTGCCTGTTTGTTTGCAGCTAATCACCCATGTTGCTCTTCTTTGCAAAATCAATTGGAGATTCAGTTGAGAGAGAACACAAGTGTTGATTAATCTAACGATACGCCAAGTGCGATTAATTCAGTGATGTGAGATTAGCAAGTAGTAGATGACTAAGTCAGCTCTGCTCCGTAGTCTGTTGTACAACACCAATTATTTTCAGAAGATCCACGTTAATCATGACTAACAAGTCCACGGCACTAAGCTTTATCTTTGGTAAATACAAGTGTTTTGTGCTGCGTGCGAGAGAACAATTGGTAATGTACTGCAGAATAATTCGTGTGGAATGGAGACCAGAGAGAACAACTTTTAGTTCAGATGGTGGATCTCGTGTGCTGCATTTTGCCCTGTGTGAAAGGCAACTAGTAAGACTGAACTAATCGCCACATTCTAAGAATTTAAGAAAAATACATTTCCCTAGTGCCATGGAATGAAAGTTTCATTCATCTTGACAGTCACAGGAGACGGGGCCGACGGATCTCAGATCAGTGCATGTGTGTGGTGCTCAGGCATTGTCCCGGTTCAGGTCTACAGAGTCCTGAAACGGCGGCGCAGGCCGGGGCGGCGGCCCCGGGCGGCAGATCTGGTGGTGGCCTGCTCGTCGGCAGGTTGAGCGCTGCTGACCCTGGGGCGGCGCACGAGGGGTTTGGGATCTAGTGCCCAGGACTGACGGTCGCGACAGTGGTTGCTGCTGTATGGGCAACGCCAACAGCTGGCGCGGCGGTGGGTGCTCGTTGTAGTGCCCGAAATCAGGACGGTGGACCCTCTTATTTAACGGTGGCAGACTCCGGGGTCGTCTGGGCGACCCGAAGTCTAGAACTCATGATGGTAACGGCCTTTCTGAGGCTGATGGCGGTATGGGACGTCTTCTTCATCAACAGATCGGGTTCGATGCGGCTCGGCGAGTGACACATGCATCTCCTTCGGAGTAGTTGGGCAATGCCTTTCTCCAACAGGTGAAGCCTCCGACGGATGCTACACACGACTTCTCATGCGGGGGCGTCAAGACATGCCTGCTACTGGCATGTGCTGCACGGTGGCTTTGGCGAAGATCTCATGTCGAGCCTGTTGCTGCTGGATCGAAGGTGATGCGAGAGTGACGGGAGGCAGGCGGTATGGGACGTCTGTCTTCGGGTGTCTTCTCCAGAGATATCTGGTGTTATCGAGGCATCGGTAGCCGGATAACGGATGATGGTACATACGGCTTCAACGACCACTTATTGCACTCCGGTGGAAACACAAGGTCTCATAACAGGCTATGTCGACGAGCGTCTGCGTCATGTTCTTGCTGAAGGTGGTGAACTGAAGCTTGCCTTCAGGGATGAGAATCCAGGGTTCAAACCTGGTGTCCCCTTAATTTACTCGTTTCTAGAGCAGCAAATACTTTAATTATTCTCTCTCGATTCTCCTACAAGAGAGGTGGGCTTTCTTCAACATTTCGTATCAAACAACCATTTAAAACGTCATCAAAAGTTGAGTACCAGCATCAAAGCTGGAAAGTCGTCTATGATATGATCACAACGTAGGAACCAAATCTTCATCATTGCATGCACCCACTCATACGACAGACGTGCGATTTGTTTATCTCCGGAGAGTGTTCCGTGGAGAACCACATTGTGATACGGTATAGAGTTAAAAACTTGTTAAGCATATTTGCTCTCCGACACCAAATTGTTTACTTTTGACAACAAATGTGCGGCACTGTCATGCTTTCCTTTTCACTTTATTGGTGCACACCATGATTGAATTGAATGCCCTCCAGAGAGGAATGAGCAGAAGGACATCGGGTCCATCTCAATGGTAGGTGAAGTAATTCAAGTTTAATTTTACGAGAAGAGGGCTACCATCTTGCATGTGCATTTTTTTGGCCATATGATGTAATGAATTTGTTTGGAAACTGGTTAGCAGGTGTTCATCTCAAATTTAAGGCACATATCCGGGTGGAAGTATCTACCTCACTGTGGGAAATTTGAAACTGTCATAACGATCATGTTTTTAACAGGACAACTATACATAACTTTTTGCGAACCAACCTATAAGATGACAGTGGTATCGCCAGCCCACCAGAGTTCAAGTCCTATACTTGACTTTGGTGCTCGCATTTTTCTGGTTTATTTCAAGCTTTCCAACAATGTGCGTTCAGTGGGTTGACACGTTCCCGTCGACTATGAAGGCATCCGTTACGACTTCGTCAATCTCAAGATGATGTGCCGGCTCAATTTCTTGGAGGTGCTCATAGGTATAGGGTGTGTGTGCGTGCGCTCATAGGGGTGAGTGTATGCTCGTGCATGTAAGCTACTTTAGTTGTACTTTGTTCTAAAAAACTATTCCTAACTTTTTCAAGTTTATTTTCAGAACTACATGATGGATTAATATGTGTTGCTCTCTGCAACGTACCAGAGGATCAAGCACCTATAAACTTTGAATGCAATCATTGTGACGCGATAGCACGGGATACATGCAGTCAGTTTGCATTGTGATGCATTAATTAGTTATGTGTTATCGGCCGTTTATGGTTGGGCCAACTTCGTAAATCACCGTCTTCGTCCTTACCATAAACCTTATTGTCTCATGTTCTTACAGCTGAATCCATCGATTGGATCAAACAATGTGCCTGTAGCTGCATCTGGAGTTGGGCAACCAAGCCCAATGACTACTCCTGATGTTCCTACTCCAAACTCCAAAACCGTGTGAGCCCCAAGTTATGGCGATGAACTTCATGCTTGTGAACTTCCTATGCATGTAGTTGTGAACTTGTTATCCATATACAAATTGTGTTTACTGAGAGCCTATCGCAGCAACTTGGCAAACAGTGGGCGCACGCCGAAGCGGTGTGGGCACGTGTCGACCCCTTGGGCCGTGGCCTCTGTTGTGAGCGAGGCACATAATCTCAGCAAACACATAGGTTCTCGGTAAAGTTTGAAGGCCTCTTGGTGACCGCTTCTGGGTTGGTCTTCGCCGAGTGCCTCTGGTAAGGTCTCGACGAATTTGAACTATCGGCGAACCTGGCAGGACCCGTGTTGCCTTTGTGTGCTTGTAGATGTACTGAATTCTTCATGCCAGCTCTTGGCAAAGCTATGGGCCACGTGGCAAATACCGTATCCGTCCAGCCCGTCAAGTGCTTTTTTCTATGCCGAGTACCCTGGTTAGGTCTCGGCAAAGTGGTAGCCGAGTCCCCAACGGCTGGTACTCGACAAAATGGTGTTTGCGTGAAGACTTTAGGCCGAGTACCCTTAGCCAAGAAATGAACTCGGAGAACTCTCTGCTGAGTTGGAATTAGCTTTTGCCGTATTTTACAGGCACATGGGAAACCTGCAAATTGCAGTAGTGCAACAAGGTACGAACCGAAAAATACCGCCATTGCCAGGTATAACGAATTAGGGTCAGGCCTAGAGTATTCACCCTAGATCTTGAAACCAGGTACTTGAAAAGGACCCTGGAGTTCTAAACTAGGGTTAGCTGACCCGAATAACTCGCGACGATACCGACACAAACTAAGAATAACTATTACTCCCTCCGTCCCAAAATAAATGTAGCTGATTTAGTATAAACTTATGTGAAACTTATTTTAGAACAGAGGAAGTACAAGTTAGTATAACCCAACTAGCGAGATGTCTGCGGTAACTTCGTTAATCGTGAAAGTCAGAGACTCCTGTCTTTACTACTTGCTCCGCCTGGAATTACTTGTCGTTCAAATGGACGTATTTAGCACTATTTCTCGGGAGGGAGGTAGCAGATGTGTGCGTGTACATCCGTGGTTTGACAACTAGCCCACTTATGTAATCAACTAATTAGCTTGGGCCAGCGCAGCTGTTTGCCGCTGTGACTACCAAGTCGTCAAAAGTGTAGATAATGACGAGATGTGATAAGCTGCACCCACTCACACTACAAATGTGTGATTTGTTTACCCATAGAGAATATTGTGATAAGACAGAGTTAAAAACTTGTTAAGCAGATTTGCTCTCCGACACCAGATCGTTCACTTTTGACAATGCGCACCGCTGTCCCGCTTTTTTATTTCAAATTTCTTTCTTGGTGCAGCATGATTGAGTTGAATTTCCTCCTGGCATGAATACACAAGAGCGTATCCCGTCCAGCTCAAAGGTTGGTGAGGTAATTGGATGGAGTTTAATATTCGTCTCTCTCTAATTACACTTAGTGGTAACTAAGTCCCGCCTACTTAATTAGTTTCACCTTTTCATTATTATCACAGCAAGTTATACAATACAATGGCGATGGTTCTGGACGTGTTTGGATCCTAGCTACTTGGGTGACGATTTTAATTTTCAAATACATTAAACTGCTACGTTTCAAGAATGTAAAATTTTAATATGCGAAATATACAAGTCTTAAAATGTCAGAGGAGCAGCCCAGCGCCGGCGACCGGACGGAGAGTAAGGTATGAAGGAGGCGCCGCCACCAGCCACTGTCCAGTCTGGTAAGCAGAGAGGGTGGCCGTAGCGCCGCTGTCATTTGGCGTGCACACGAGGAAAAATCATATATTGACATCAAGGAAAAGTTAAGTCCAACCTTATTCGATACCCTCTTCAGCTCAGCTGCTTTGCTTTGTCAAATAATCTACTCCTCCATGGAAAAGGAAAAGAAGCTGCTTTGCTTGCTCCATCGATGGGAATGCGATGCTCCGCTTTGCTTTGCTTCTCTCCACCTGATGCTTTACCCACCTCCGGCTGCCAACGAGTACCCTGTGGCATTACTTCCCAAATCCCAATCCCTCCAGGCTCCAGCTCTTCCCTAGCACCGCCATCGCCCCCACTGGTATTTGTCGCCGCCGACTGCTGTGCCGTGCAGTGCATCCCATCAATCTCAAAGGTTGGTGACGTAGTTTCTGTGCTTAAGGTAGTTAGTTAGTGTTCAAGTTTTATTTCCTTGTCTCTGTCTGCTACTTAAAACTCACTTCAATTGCCTCTAATTGTTATCACAGCGGAAGGCCAGCAAGTTGACCAATGGCGATGGTGTTGGATGCGTTTGCATCCTACGTCGGGGATTACCTCAAGCAGGTGGTACAAGATGAGCTCGGAACGATGCTGGGCGTCTCGGGCGAGATCGACAAGTTGGGCGACAAGCTTCAAGACCTCAAGAACTTCCTCACTGACGCTGATAGGAGGAATATCAGCGACGAGACTGTCAAAGTCTGGGTGGGGCAGCTCAAACGTGCCATGTATGAAGCTGCTGACATCCTCGACCTCTGCCAGCTCAAGGCACTGGAGCATGGGTCTTCCTCCACAGATGCAGGGTGTTGCAATCCCTTACTCTTTTGCATGCGGAATCCCTTTCATGCTCGTGAGATCGGCACCCGCATCAAGGCGCTCAACCAGAGGCTTGATAACATCAAGCAGCGCAGCGCTGCTTTCAACTTCATCAATCTTGGGTCCTATGAGGGTTGTCATAGCAGCAATGCCCATGCCTCTCGTCAGGGTAATCCTAGCCGGGAGACGGTAGGGGACTTTGACCGCTCTGCTGTGGTTGGAGACAAGATTGAAGAAGATACAAAAGCACTAGTGGCTCTGATAATGCAAAAGGGAAAGGAGGTCAATGATGACATCATGGTGTTCGCCATCGTAGGTGTCGGTGGGGTTGGCAAGACCACTCTCGCCCAGAAGGTCTTCAATGACGAGGCAATCCAGGGCGGGTTCAGCAAAAAGATATGGTTGAGCGTCAACCAAAACTTCAGTGAGGTTGAGTTGCTTAAAAGAACCATCATCGTTGCCGATGGAAACGGCCAACTAGCTGGAAATGCAAAGGACGCCCTTCACCGAGCCCTAATGCAGGCCTTGAAGGACCACAAGACCTTCCTCGTAATGGATGATGTGTGGGACAAAGGAGCTTGGGAGGGTGTGCTAAAAATACCCTTTGCCAATGCTGCTGCTTCAGGCAGCCGTGTCCTCATCACAACTAGAGAAGGACGCGTTGCCCAAGGGGTGACAGCTATACAGCCCTACCACCACGTCGACACATTAGCACCCGACGACGCTTGGTCATTGCTCAAGAAGCAGGTCTGTACTTAATTAAATGCTAAACCTCTTTCATTATCTCCATCTACTTATTACTAGTACTATGTAGTTAATTAAGAGAAATGTTAGGATGCTGCCAAATTAAAATGAGCCATTAATTACGTGTAATTCAGAGACATGTATGTACTATTGCCTCTTGGAGGTAAGAAGTTGTCAGTAATTTTGTAGGGCTAGGCATAAAGAATGTATGTTATATTTGAAAGCCATTGCACAAATCTTTGGTATGTAGGAGAAAGATAAGTAAATACACTAATACCATTTCTCTTTGACATGTACTTTCTGTACTTTGAGTATTTACATAGTCAATCATACCTTGACAAATGGATAGATACATCAACTAGTCTTCTTAAGAGGTAAAACTGAGCGCCTTAGAGGATCTTGGTACATAGTTAATTAACTTTATCGGTCCCTTCCATGATATGTTCGCAGGTACGCTCAAGTGAGATAGATGAAGACCACATCAATACGCTAATGGATATCGGACTGAAAATTATACAGAAATGTGGTTGTTTACCAGTTGCTGTTAAAGTAATGGGAGGACTCTTGCGTGAAAGAGGGGGGCTCCGGCGTGACTGGCAGCAGGTTTTGGATGATTCTAAATGGTCAACAACTAAAATGCCTGATGAGCTCGACCACACAGTATACATAAGCTATGAATATATGCCTTCTTACCTGAAGCAATGCTTTCTGTACTACTCTCTTCTCCCTAAAAGTAGAAATTTTAATATGGATGAAGTTGTTGCAATGTGGATAAGTGAAGGATTTATTCACGGAAATTCTAATGATTTAGAAGAATTGGGAAAAAATTACTACAAGGAGTTGGTATCTAGGAACCTCATAGAGCCCAATAAATCGTATGCTGATCTATGGGTTTGCAGCATGCATGATGTTGTCCGCTCATTTGCTCAGTATATGACTAAAGATGAAGCACTCATGGCTAAAGATGGAGATAATGATATTCTTGCTGAACTTAGTTCACAAAACTTTCTGCGGTTGTCCATAGAAACTAACCAATCACAATCAGGTGAACTTAATTGGAAATGTCTACAGGCGCAAAAATCAATGAGAACATTGATCTCAACTATCCAGATTAAGATGAAGCCTGGTGATTCGTTGGCTACTTTTTCTAGTTTGCGGACTCTGCATATGAAATCTGCAGATATGTCCATATTGCTTGAATCGTTGCATCAACTCAAGCACCTGAGGTATCTAACACTAGTAAATGCTGATGTATCTGTACTTCCAGGAAACATTGGCAAGATGAAACTATTGCAATTCCTTGACCTTGGTGGATGTGCAAAATTGGTGAATCTTCCTGATAGCATTGTGAAGCTTGACCAGCTAAGGTTACTTTCACTTCCCAAAGCAAGTATGGTACCTAGGGGGTTCAGTGGTCTGACAAATATGAGGAAACTAAGTATGTTTCGAGCGCACATGGATGGTGATTGGTGCAGTTTGGATGAGTTGGGGTCTCTTTCCCAACTCAGGTTTCTTGGATTAGTTCAATTGGAGAATGTATCTGCTGCCTCATTTGCTGCTAATGCTAGGCTAGGCGAGAAGACGCATCTTATCGTGTTACTCCTGGAATGCACCAGTAAACTGGTAGATGATGGGTCTCTCAAAGAGAAGGAAGGTGTTTCCGAGGAAGAGCAACAACGAATTGAGAAGGTTCTCGATAAGCTCTGCCCTCCACTTGGTGTAGAATATCTTGAAATCACGGGGTATTTTGGCCAGCAACTCCCGAGTTGGATGATGTCCACATCAATGGTGCCCCTCAACAACTTGAAGACTATATTTTTTCATAATTTGGCTTGTTGCACACAACTTCCCAATGGGTTGTGCCAGTTCCCCATTCTGCAGTTTATACAGGTCTCTCGTGCTCCATGCATCAAACATGTGGCGACTGGATTCGTGCAGGCGGCAGTAGCTTCATTTCCGAGGTTAAATGAATTGAAGTTAAACGCCATGGTGGAATGGGAGGAGTGGGAGTGGGAGGAGCAAGTACAAGCCATGCGTCGTTTGGAGAAGTTTGTGCTCAGTAATTGCAGACTGAGGCATATCCCTCGAGGCCTTGTCTCCAATGCAAGCTCTTTGAAAATATTATTTCTCAAAAGTGTCAAGAACCTCAGCTACATTGAGAGCTTTCTTTCCGTTGTTGAGCTTAAAGTGAATGGATGCCCTGACCTAGAGAGGATCACCAATCTCCCCAATATGCTGAAGCTTACCATTCGGAACTGCCCAAAGTTGAAGGTGTTGGAGCATATCGCTTCACTCGAGTGGCTGATCCTGGAGGATTACACCATGGAAAAACTCCCAGAGTACATGCGAGTCATAAAGGCAAGGCATTTGTTGTTATTCTGCAGGCTATGGTTGCTCTCTGTGGTAGCGGCGGGGCAATCTGGCACTGAGTGGGACAAGTTCAACCAAGTGGAGCATGTCAAGGCATATGCAGGTGATGGAGACAACCAAAGAAAATGGTATGTTTTGTACACAAGAGGAGACAACTACAAGTTTGATTCCAATATTAGCAGCTCTACCATATTTGAAGGTACAGAAAGTCAAACATATGTACAAGCTTTGTCTTAATTTGTTTGAACACTCTGATCTTCCCGTTTATAAGGTCATTTGATGACCGGATATATTTTGTACCTTCCTAGTGCATGTTGCTAACCATCATGTAATCATTTTGTATTTTTGTTGCCCTGCAGAAACCTTATCATCTTGTATGGTGGACCAACAAGGATTTGAGTCTCTGTACAGAATGAGAAGAAGCACCTTCAGTTATATCTGCAGCTTGGTGAGGATCCCATTTTTTGAAGATATGATGACAAGGGGTCACACCTTTGTTGACGGGAAGGCGATGTCTTTGCAAGATGGAGTAGCCATTGCTCTGAGTGTACTGAACTCTGGTGAGCCATCACAGATCGTAGGATCCTCTCTTGGTGTCAGTGAGTCAACTGTCTCGCTGGTAACTCAAAGGTTTGTTGAGGCTATGTGGGAGCGAGCATTCTATCACATATGTTGGGCAGATTCTGAAATGGAAAAGATCAAGCGCATGTTTGACAAGATTCACGGCCTGCCAAACTGCTGTGGTGTTGTACATACAACCCACATCACGTTTGGATCACAAAACCATGAACCTGGTGATGAGCAGAATGACGATAAGCTTATGTTAGTCATTGATCCAGATATGAAATTCACTGGCACTCACTTTGGATCACAAAACCAGTTGAGCGTCTTGCATGACTCTTCGCTCTTCAAGTCCTGCCAGGAGGGTACTATGTTGAATGGCAGTAAGCTCATGTTATCAGATGGCTTGGAAGTTGGGGAATACATCATTGGTGATGCAGGATACCCGCTTCTCCCCTGGCTTCTCACACCTTACTCGATGGAAGATAAGGACCTCTCTACAGATGTTCCTCCTTATCAAGCGGAGTTCAACAGGAGGCACTCTTCAGCATCCATGCTCACGCTGGCTGCGTTGGCGAGGTTGAAAGACAATTGGAAGATCCTGGACAAAGCTGACAGTTCATTCCAAGTTATGAAAACAATCGATGTGTGTTGCATCTTGCATAATATAGTGATAGACATGGAGGAGGTAGAGGAGGAGGAAGTTAAGGGCATGGAGGGGGAGAATTACATCGAGCGAGTGCGGCAGGTAGAAGATGAGGATGCTATCAGGGTGAGGGATATACTGTCCCAACACTTGACCGGATCTGGAGGTAAATCGACACATCTCTTGATGTGTTTGTTTGAGTCTAGCTTTGTCTATTTTATTTTATTTGTAAATCCCTTGTATGAATTACATCTTTCTTATGCTTGCAAAGTCCACGCAACGGCCGCGGAGGAGAAAAAAAAAGCTGCAATAGTAGTTTCATCGGGTCCAGGAGATGAAAACAAGGAACAGCAAGCACAACGACGACAAACATCAGACCGAGGAAAGGAGAAGGTGCATGATAATGGATCCAAAGGCTGAAGTGATGCTGTAGCAGAAGTGAAGCGATGCTGCAAAACATGAATTAAAAGTTGGATTGAGAATTTGTTTCTGCTGCCATATATGTGGCCAAGAGAATTGCTTGGGTATCTTATATATCTTCGACGGTAAGCTTTTGTGATTGTGAAAACAATTCATGAATAATGTAGCTTCATCGAGACGGGTTGTTTGTGATTTGTATTCTTTCAGTTGCTTTTCTTTAACCTGGAGCTTTCATGGGTTGATGAGTACACAATACTATAGCTGTATGAGGAATATTTGTGATGTCTATCCTTGAGTTGGCTGCTGTAAGCTGAAGGAAAGATTTGCAAGCATGCATGATCTGTATCATACAAGTTGTTTGGTTTTGACAGGTGCCGTACGTGTTTGGGCAGCATTAAATTGTCAAGTGCGTTCAGGATATGTCATGGTAATGTGGCCCTCCTGCCTGGGCAAACCGCAGCGGCCACGTGGAGCCCCATATGTCGTCCCGGCCCGGTTCGTGGGCGAACCGGGACTAAAGGGGTTGGGTTTTAGTACCGACACTTTAGTCCCGGTTCGGCAACCGGGACAAACGGGCCTTATGAATCGGGACAAATGAGGCTTTTTCTACTAGTGATAGAAATCTTACCGTATCACTGGTGGAAAAAGGGCCTTTGGTCGCGGTTCGCAACTGCCATTAGTCACGGTTGCGCAACCGCGACCGAACGGGCGCGACTAAAGGCCCCACCCTTTAGTCGCGGTTGCTTAAGAACCGCGACTAAAGGCCCGTCCACGTGGGCGCCAGGTGGCCGTCGGGGCGGAGGACCTTTAGTCGCGGTTCTTCTGGGCAACCGCGACTAAAGGCCGCCGCAGGTTTAGGGTTTTAGCCCCCCCCCCCCTCTTAAACCTGTTTTCTGTTTAATTTGTATTGTTTTATTTCTTTTGTGCTTTATTTTAATTTTGAAGGAGTTTCACATATTCTACGGTACTACATACATGCATATGAATGTACAATTTCAAACAAATTTGAAATTAGAACCAAAAAGAATTCAAGAGGAATATACAATATATATTCAATATCATCGGATGACCATATACAATTTTGAACAAGTTTCCATACATAATTTAATGCATATAAAGTTCTACGTCCTCGTAATGGTGTTCTCCTTTACGATGGAGGACTTCCCT
>LT934124.1:721423501-721458557 GCA_900231445.1 Triticum turgidum subsp. durum | reverse complement strand
ACCGCGACTAAAGGTATTCTTAAAATACTTTTTCTTTTTCAAAATGTTAAAAATACAAATAATATATCGAAAAATTCAGAAAAATAAAACTAATTCAATTCAATATGTTAAAAACACAAATATTATATCAAAAAATTCAGAAAAATAAAACTAATTCAATTCAAAATTCTAAAAATACAAATAATATATCAAAAAATTAAGAAAAATAAAACTAATTCAATTCAAAATGTTAAAAATACAAATAATATATCAAAAAATTCAGAAAAATAAAACTAATTCAATTCAATATGTTAAAAACACAAATATTATATCAAAAAATTCAGAAAAATAAAACTAATTCAATTCAAAATTCTAAAAATACAAATAATATATCAAAAATTAAGAAAAATAAAACTAATTCAATTCAAAATTCTAAAAATACAAATAATATATCAAAAAATTCAGAAAAATAAAACTAATTCAATTCAATATGTTAAAAACACAAATAATATATCAAAAAATTCAGAAAAATAAAACTAATTCAATTCAATATGTTAAAAACACAAATATTATATCAAAAAATTCAGAAAAATAAAACTAATTCAATTCAAAATTCTAAAAATACAAATAATATATCAAAAATTAAGAAAAATAAAACTAATTCAATTCAAAATGTTAAAAATACAAATAATATATTAAAAAATTCAGAAAAATAAAACTAATTCAATTCAAAATTTTATACGCCTAGGCAGGAGTATGACTAAATCACTCCAAATTTCATGTATCATCAGTGGTATCTCGAATCATTCAAAAATGGACACCAAACACATCACGGGTAATATAATTCACATGATCCATTCAACAAAGTTTGGTACAATAAATTATTACACATCATTTCTTCCCTTGTGTCCCTGCTTGCTTACGATTGTGCCGTATCCATGGAGCATCCTCATCATTTAACTTAATGCTTGGGTCGGTGTTCACTTTGATGGGCGGAATTTCAGCAAACATATTATAATCTTCTGACATGTCTGTCTTGTCCTCCACTCCCACGATGTTTATTTTCCCTGAAAGAACAATGTGGCGCTTTGGATCATTGCATGATGTACTGATCGTTTTCTTATCTTTCCGTTTCCTCGGTTTGCTACTCATGTCCTTCACATAGAAAACCTGAGCGACATCTTTCGCTAGGACGAATGGTTCGTCAAGGTAACCAAGATTGTTGAAATCCACCATTGTCATTCCGTATTGCTGGTCCACCTTTACCCCACCTCCTGTTAGCTTGAACCATTTGCACCGGAACAAAGGGACCTTAAAGGAGGGTCCATAGTCAAGTTCCCATATCTCCTCTATGTAACCATAATATATGACCTTTTTCCCATTCTCGGTTGCTGCATCAAAGCGGACACCACTGTTTTGGTTGATGCTCTTTTTATCTTGGACGATCGTGTAAAATGTATTCTCATTTATCTCGTACCCTTGGAAAGTCGTTATAGTCGAAGATGATGTCTTGGCCAACATGTACAGCTGATCTACAACATCATTGTCATTCATTAAATGTTTTCTCAACCAACTGCCGAAAGTCTCCATGTGGGCCTTCCTAATCCAGGATTCAGGCTTCCCCGGGTTGTACGAGCGTAAAATATTCTTGTGTTTCTCAAAGTACGGAGCCACCAAGCTGGAATTGGTCAGTACAGTGTGGTGTGCTTCAGTCAGAGAATGGCCGTCCATACATGTCGTTGATTTCCTTCCGATCGTGCCTTTTCCACTTAGTCTCCCCTCGTGCCGCGATCGAGGAAGACCAATCGGCTTAAGGTCAGGAACAAAGTCAACACAAAACTCAATTACCTCCTCATTTCCATAGCCCTTGGCGATGCTTCCTTCTGGCCTAGCACGGTTACGAACATATTTCTTTAATACTCCCATGAACCTCTCGAAGGGGAACATATTGTGTAGAAATACAGGACCGAGAATGAAAATCTCTTCGACTAGGTGAACCAAGAGGTGCGTCATAATATTGAAGAAGGATGGCGGGAACACCAACTCGAAACTGACAAGACATTGGATCACATCGTTCTGTAACCATGGTAGATCTTCTGGATTGATTACCTTCTGAGAGATTGCATTGAGGAATGCACATAGCTTCACAATGGCTACTCGAACATTTTCCGGCAGGAGCCCCCTCAAAGCAATCGGAAGCAATTGCATCATAATCACGTGGCAGTCGTGAGACTTCAGGTTTTGGAACTTTTTCTCCGCCATGTTTATTATTCCCTTTATATTGGACGAGAATCCAGACGGGACCTTCATACTGCTCAGGCATTCAAAAAAGATGACCTTCTCTTCTTTGGTTAGAGCGTAGCTGGCACGACCTTGAAACCATTCCGGATGCCGGTCATCAGGGTCTTTCAAACGTTGCTGGTCCTGCCGTGCTTCCTTTGTATCATTTGTCTTCCCATACACGCCCAAGAAGCTTAGGAGGTTCACGCAAATATTCTTCGTAACGTGCATCACGTCGATTGCAGAGCGGACTTCTAGGACTTTCCAATATTCTAGCTCCCAGAATATAGATTTCTTCTTCCACATGGCTGCGTGCCCGTCAGCTCCCTTCGGAACTGATTGTCCGCCAGGACCCTTTCCAAAGATGACTTTCAAATCCTTGACCATATCAAATACCTCAGCACCAGTGCGTTCCGCAGGCTTCGGCCGGTGATCTGCCTTGCCGTTGTAATGCTTGCCTTTCTTTCTTACTGGATGAATTTTCGGAAGAAATCGACGATGCCCAAGGTACACGTTCTTCTTACAATTTGGCAAATGTACACTTTCAGTCTCATGTAAGCAGTGTGTGCATGCATTGTATCCCTTATTTGACAGTCCCGAAAGGTTACTAAGAGCAGGCCAATCGTTGATGGTTACGAAAAGCAACGCTCATAGGTTAAATTCCTCTTTTTTGTGCTCATCCCACACACGGACACCAGGTCTGCCCCACAGCTGTAAAAGTTCATCAACTAATGGCCTTAGGTACACATCGATGTCGTTGCCGGGTTGCTTCGGACCTTGGATGAGCACTGACATCATAATGAACTTCCGCTTCATGCACAACCAAGGAGGAAGGTTGTAGATGCATAGAGTCACGGGCCAGGTGCTATAGCTGGAGCTCTGCTCGCCAAAAGGATTCATGCCATCTGTACTTAGACCAAATCTTATGTTCCTTGCGTCAGCTGCAAAATCTTTGAACTCTCTGTCGATCTTTCTCCATTGCGTTCCATCTGCGGTGTGTCTCAACTCCCCGTCCGACTTACGGCCCTCTTTGTGCCATCGCAACAACTTGGCATGCTCTTTGTTCCTGAACAGACGTTTCAACCGTGGTATTATAGGAGCATACCACATCACCTTGGCGGGAACCCTCTTCCTGGGTTTCCCGCCCTCAACATCGTCACCAGGGTCATCGCCTCTGATCTTATAACGCAATGCAGTGCATACCGGGCATTCATTCAAATTCTCGTATTCACCGCGGTAGAGGATGCAGTCGTTGATGCATGCATGTATCTTCAGAACCTCTAAACCTAGAGGGCAGACAACCTTCTTTGCTTCGTACGTACTGGCGGGCAACTCGTTATTCTTTGGAAACATATTCTTCAACATTTTCAGCAAGTTTTCAAATGCCGAGTCAGCTACACCTGCCCGTGCCTTCCATTTCAGCAAATCCAGTGTGCAGCCCAGCTTTTTCAGACCATCATCGCATCCAGGGTACAACGACTTTCTGTGATCCTCTAACATGCGATCCAAATTCTCCCTCTCCTTTTCAGTTTCGCAGCGTCTCCGTGCATCAGCAATGGTCCGACCAAGATCATCAACGGTCTCATCACGTGCCTCTTCTTCACCTTCACCTTCACCTTCCCCTTCACCTTCCCCTTCACCTGCCCCTTCACCTTCCCCTTCACCTTCAGCATCCTCCATGAAAGTATCACCGAAATGAGCAAGATAGCTTTCATCGATGAAATCATCCCCTTCTTCATCTTCTTCCATTATAACCCCTCTTTCTCCATGCTTGGTCCAACAATTATAGCTTGGCATGAAACCGTGCCGAAGCAGGTGCAGGTGAACTTCTCTTGAGGAAGAGTAACCCTTCTGATTCTTACAGTCAACACATGGACAGATAACAAAACCCTTCTGCTTGTTCGCATTAGCCACTACGAGGAAATCTTTCAAACCCGTAGTGAACTCGCGGGAGAGTCGGTTACCGTACATCCATTGCCGATTCATCTGCATTATTATAATATAAAATATATAATTAACCATCATGCATTTGTTAAAGTAACTAACTATAAACAATAGAAATTAAACAATGAACAACACACATGCATATTTTATCAATGACACACATGCACGAAAGGTTCAAGTTGCTAACCGCGATCGAGGAGGAACCTCAAGTGTGGCTCCAACACTTCATATCATGTTTGTTTCACGCTCTTGGGCATTTCATCAAACACCTTGTGTGCATAAGAGGAACCAAAAGCAAACCTACACCCCCTTGTGAAGAGAAATGGCACCAAATGGCTAAGTGAGTGCGCTGAACTGGTATATATAGGGGAGGAGCTTTAGTCGCGGTTGGCAAGGCCAACCACGACTAAAGGCCTTTGGGCACCTTTAGTCGCGGTTGGCCTGGCCAACCGCGACTAAAGCCCCTCACGTGCACCAGCTGGCCACCGAGCGCCCTGGCCCAAGCCTTTGGTCGCGGTTCGTCTGCCGAACCGCGACTAAAGACTTTATTAGTCGCGGTTCCTACAGTTTCGCGACTAATGGGGCTGGACGGAAGCCTCTTTTTCTATCAGTGTATGTTCATTTGGATAAAGGCAAAATTAGCAAACCTCTTTACGAGATGAAACGATTATTCATTAGGTATTGCCGTATTACATAATCAAATATTCATGTTTCAACTTAACTAGAATATATGACAACCAGTTCCGCAACAATGTGCGGGGTGTCATATCTAGTATACATAAGAAGTTCATCCCCACTATAGTATTTATTTTAACATGCAGCCTATCCACGTTAGCAAGTCAGCCAAGTCAGCGTTTAACTACCAGCTTTAGCTTACATGAGGGACCGACTACAGAGATTGACCAGCGCAGGGAACGGGCATGTCAGCGTTCAGTTACCAGACCACAGGCTCACCGCCGCTGCATACAACTGGTCAGCTCTCCAGGATTCAATCAGGCTACGTTCCATTGCTGGTGTGGTGCCCTGCGTCGTTATCGAGACGGCGGCCGCGGTGCAATTATGCAATATACCTCCCCTCCCGTCCCCTCCCATCAACGTCTCCGTGCCCGCCAAGGTAGATTCGGCGCCGCTGGGAGGTTTGGTTCCTTTCCACCATAACTGGACCTGCAAGGCTGCAACAGGGTCCGAATTGAAGATGCCTTGAGGAGGGTAAAATATGCATGTTACTAATTGTTTCATGGAAACCAACCTATATATGTTTAGTTTACTGCTGATTATGCCTTGACGCAATTATATACTTCACCTACTTTCAGGTCAACAACTTAAACATAAACAAAGTGTTTCAGTCTTGTACTTTGAATTAACCGCTTCAATTTGTCATAAATACAAACGAAGTGTTTCTATCTTGTGGCTGATCTCATGCATGTTTGCAGAACCACTACTTTGAATTAACCACTGACTGATATCCAAACGAGTTGAAACATGAACGAATGTGCACTTGCTTCTTATTAAATATAGCTTAGGCCGGCAGCTTGGGCCACTTGTTGTCTTTTAAACGTCATTTTGATTAGCGAGCGTGCTACAGAACACTGGGTTCCTGTTACTTTATTCAGCAAGTTGAGATCAGATCGGTATGGTCAGGTCAGGTCAGTATTCTCCCGCACCCGCACTTGGCAACATGTATGTATGAGAGGCTTGTGTTGGTGGCAGGGGAGACCCATTCCCCTTAGCAGAGTTTGCAGCCTTCACTGTGCCTGAGGCAGTAGTCAGTTAACCTATATATCTATGTGCAGGCAATTTGTTCCATGTATAACCATTGATGCAAATTTGTCTTACAACTCAACTCAATTTGGATCAGTCACCAAGAGGGGGGGAAAACCCCATCCGATTCAGGTGCAATCGTTCTTCTTTTTTCTTTCCAAGGATAGAACATGTTTACTAATGAATATGCCTTGTAGCAGTTAGTTAACCTCTATGTGCTGGCAGGGTTGAAACCTACCTGCCCCAGTTTGTTCTTGGACATGGAAACCATGAAAGGACCGGTGATGGTGATGGTGATGGAAAAAGAAAGAAGGAGAAGCAGGTAAGGTGACCTTTCGTGAGGCCCAAACTCTGTCTTATCACCCACTTCCTCTCTGGTTCGCAATGTCATAATCGGTCTTCATTGGAGAGTCATGCGCCCTATTTCTCTTATGGTCTAGTGCTGCCTCCAGTTCCCCTCTCCCGCAATCTACCATTCCCCTTCATCACCACACCGCTGCAGCAATCGCTTGCTGCCTTGGTCATCCTGCACCTCTTCATCTGTAAGCTCGCTGCCCTTGGTTTTCTTTCTTGTCCCTATTAGTCTTCGTCAAATACATCCACTTGCACAGAGGCAGCGGCACTGTTTACAGTATGTTGTCTCTGATTTATTTCCCTGTTTTCTACTCCCGCAGGTTTTTCAACTATTCCTGTCAAAAACCTTTGATTTCCACTCCAGGGGCCATCATTAGAGCTCAGGCTCCCGTTGGCTATTCATCCATGTTCATCCATTCAGTTTAGTGTCTTTAGTCTTTACACATCCATTCGGTCCCTCTCATTTTCCCCTCCAGATACACTTCTTCACATCATTTTTTCATCTCCTCCACCAACCAAATAGATGATTTTGTGAATACACACAAAAAACCTCCCTTTGGAGTAATTTTACCTATTTCCCATCTCTGCTCTGTTATATTCCCTATTTCCCATCGTGCGACTCCACAAGTAGAGACAGCGGGGGCGGATCCGGAGAGACGGCGGCGGCGCGATCTGGAGAGACAGCGGCGGCGGCGATCTGGAGAGGGGATCGAGAGACGTCCGTTCGGGTGGGGGCAGCGGCGCGATCCAGAGAGACGGCGGCGATCTGGAGAGGGGATCGAGAGACGTGCGTTGGGGAGGTGGCGGGGGCGGCAGCGACGGGCGGCGGCGTTTGAGGGAGGGAGATGGGGGAGGGGATCGGCAGCGGCTGCGAGGGCGAGGGCGGCGGCTTGATGTGCGAGGGCGACGGTGAAGGATCTGGTGTGGCGTCGCTCGAGGGCAAAGGCTTCGCTCGCTCGTTCGCACGTTGCCAGGCGTTTTTTTTCCGCTGGCATCGATCGTAGGGTTTTTTTTAACACGGTTTTTTTTTCGGGAGGCTTGCGAGTTAACGGAGGTGGGAGGATGACGAAAAAAACCCGGAGATGGGAGGATGACGAAAAAAAACCAGCGAAATTAAACTGCACAGACTATTCACCAACTGCTCCATTAAGAGTAGAGATATAGGACGTTTTTTGCTCTTCAATTCAAATTGAACTGCAAAAACGTCATATATTAAGGTACGGAAGTAGTACTACTAGATATCTGGTTAACCAGTGCCAAACCGCGTCATTAATCCGAGACAAGAAAGACGAGCCTGTGCCATTGGCCAACTAAACTAAGACAGTGAGTAATTAGGCAGGAATGTATTTCTTAGTACTAGCGAGATCTGGTAGCTAACAGATGTATTAGCGGTGTTCAATGGTACAGAGGTATGGTGGGAGCAGGCAATTTGGGAGCACTACCAAAATGAAGACAGGAAAATTTCAGACCCCATGTGTGTGTCAAAATTAACAGACCGCCGGCGAAATAAAGAAGATAAAGAGATAACAATGAATCTAAACAACTCTAAGCAGGATTCGGTTTTGATTTTATCTCAACCAAACCGAGTACAACCAGAATATCTAGAACTCTCTAGACTATTCCTAACAGCCCCTCTCAATCACACCTTGGTCAAGGTGAGATTGCGCCTAAAGTTCTCCAAGTCTCTCTGAGGCAATGCCTTTGTAAAACCATCTGCAACTTGATCCTTAGAAGAAACAACTTGATCCTTATTAAGCACTTGCTTAGTTCTAGCATGAAACACAGGATTAGCTGACAAGTAGGTAGCACCAAGATTATCACACCAAAGACAGGGAACTTCTCTTATAGAAACTTTAAGTTCCTTAAGAAGAGATTGCAACCAGATAAGTTCTGCAGTAGCATTGGCCACAGACTTGTATTCTGCCTCTGTACTTGATCTTGATATAGTGGGTTGTTTTCTTGCACTCCAAGATATAAGATTTGAACCAAAATACACTGCAAAACCACCTGTTGACCTTCTGTCATCAATATCACCTGCCCAATCTGCATCTGAGAATGCACTCAATAAGGTAGAAGATGACTTCCTATATGCTAAACCTGAGTTTATTGTGTGCTTGACATATCTGAGAATTCTTTTAGCTGCAGTCCAGTGAATTGTGGTTGGTGCATGCAAGTACTGACATATTTTGTTTACTGAGAAGGAAATATCTATCCTTGTAAGAGTCAAATACTGTAATGCACCAACAATACTTCTATACCTCGTACCATCTTCTGGTCCAAGTGGTTCTCCATCATAAGCTGACAATTTTTCAGTACTGGACAAGGGTGTAGGTGTTGCCTTATAGTCTTTCACACCTACTTTAGTTAGAAGATCCAAAGCATATTTCTCTTGTGTTAGCACAATACCATCATTGATTTTCTTTACCTCAATTCCAAGAAAGAAGTGTAGATCTCCTAAATCCTTTAATGCAAAGGCTGAACTCAAATCCTTCAACAATGCTGACACTGCTTCCTGAGAGGAACTTGTCACAATAATATCATCAACATAAATGAGAACAAATATTGTCAGTCTATATTTATTGAACATAAAGAGTGAAGTGTCAGCCTTTGAAGGAATGAAACCAAGTTGTTGAAGTTCTGAGCTCAGTCGAGAATACCATGCCCTTGGGGCTTGCTTAAGCCCGTAAAGAGCCTTGTCTAGCTTGCACACATGAAAGGGTGAGTTCTTGTCCTCATATCCTGGTGGTTGCCTCATATAGACCTCTTCTTCCAGAACACCGTGAAGAAACGCGTTATGAACATCTAGCTGTCTCAAGCTCCATCCCCTGGATACATCAATAGAAAGAACAAGCCTGATAGTAGCAGCTTTAACAACTGGACTAAAGGTATCCTCATAATCTATACCATACCGTTGTTTAAATCCTTTGGCTACTAATCTAGCTTTATATCTATCTATGCTACCATCAGATTTCTTTTTAATTCTATAGACCCACTTACAATCTATGATATATTTACCACTTCTTGGAGGAACAAGATGCCATGTCTTATTTTTCTGAAATGCTAGAAATTCCTCATCCATTGCTTTTCTCCATCTTGAATCATCCAATGCTTCTTGAACACTTTGTGGCTCACCTGTTGAACAAAACGAACCATATTTTATTTTATATTTTTTTTCATACCGAACAGTACCGTCTGAGGGAATCAGTGGCTTCATGATTCCTGACTGAAGTCATGAACGCCCTCGCACATGAGTCTGCACAATCTGGGAATCAGCCTCCTCCATAGAAGATCCGGGCACTGGCACGTCAGGCACATGCGCCGAATCACCACTGTTGGACAGCGACTGCCCTGGCCCAGGTGAGCCCACTGGACCGGACGCAGACCCAAGCTGGATCGGCTGCTCCGCGCGCGCGAGTGGCGATGTTGTGCCGGGCGACGTGGCAGCCTGGTGTTGGTTGCTGCCGCTTGAGGGCGTGCGCACCCGCCTAGTCAGGATCCACTGCGGATTGGAGCCAGGCGACCGCGCCGGACTCGATGTCGACGTGGAGCTGTCACATTGGCGGGTGCCGCTGCGCGTTGTCTCCTCTACGCATGCATCAGCACCGGATCGGGTGCCGATTTCTTCATGGGATCGCGCGCTTGTATCTCCTCCGGATCGCGCGCCTGGATCAACACCGGATCTCGTGCTGCTGTCATGTAGCGTGACATGCGATATGGGCTCATTTTCTTCCATATATTCATCATTTTCCATCAATTTTGGATCATTCTGTTCCAAATTTTGACCTGTATAATCGTCCACAAATCCTGCATCATCTGGAGAGGATGTGTGAGCAGTACAAATATCAGTCACGTTACTTTGGTCATTGCCATTATTGCCCCCGTGATCAAAGGAAGTGGATGAATGGAGATGTTTAGGAAGGAGCAAGATTTCCTTCCGGACGAGGGCGCCTGCATTTGGATGGAGAGACGCAAATGGAAACACATTCTCATCGAAGACGACATCTTGGGAAATATATATGCGACCAGTAGATATATCAAGACATTTGACCCCCTTATGACGCGGACTGTAGCCTAAGAAGACACATTGTTTGGAGCGAAAGGAAAGCTTACGAGAATTATATGGGCGAAGATTTGGCCAACAGGCACAGCCAAACACACGAAGGGAGTTGTGGGTAAGCTTTTTGTGAAAGAGACGCTCATAAGGGGTTTCAAAATTGATAACACTACTGGGAAGTAAATTGATGAGATATGTGGCAGCAAGAAAAGCCTCATCCCAGTATTTTAATGGCATAGAGGAGTTTGCAAGAAGAGCAAGTCCGACTTCAACAATGTGGTGGTGTTTTCTCTCAGCCGATCCATTCTGCTGATGAGCATGGGGGCAGGAAACATGATGTGCTATGCCAATCTTTTGGAAGAATGAGTTTAGTTTCTCATATTCCCCACCCCAATCAGATTGGATGGCAAGGATTTTTGCATTAAATTGGCGTTCAACATGTGCTTGAAAATTTTGAAAAACCTCAAAGACATCAGATTTTTTCTTAATAAGATAAATCCATGAGAATTTGGTGTAATCATCGATGAAACTCACATAATATTTATATCTACCAACACAAAGAGGGGCATCTCCCCATACATCAGAAAAGATCAACTCAAGAGGTTTAGTAGATACACTAGTAGACACTGGATAGGGTAATTGGTGACTTTTTGCTCGTTGGCATGAGTCACATACCGACTCAACATCCAACTCCCCATGACAAGGAAGTTTATTATTCCTAAGCACACGTTGAACTATTGAAAATGAAGGATGACCAAGCCGAGCGTGCCAACACGATGAAGACATCTTGGTGACACCATAAGCTTGTTTATTTGACGTCCTAGACGGAATCAATGGATAAAGACCTCCTCTACATCTGCCTCGATATGCAGCACCCTCCCCGTGACCTGATCCTTAATAAAAAGAAATAAGGCCAAAACTCAATGTAAACATGATTGTCAAGGGTAAGACGATGAACGGAAAGGAGATTTTGTGAGGCTACTAATATGTAGAATTTTGTTTAGATGGAGATCTTGATTTTGGGTTCTGATAATGGAATTTCCAACATGACTAATATTCATACATGTACCATCAGCAGTGTGGAGTTGATCACCTCCGTGGTACTTGTCATGGGTGGTTAACTTCTCGAGTTCACCCGTGATGTGATTAGTAGCGCCACTGTCGGCGTACCAATTTGTGTCCACCCCATAGGATGAGGTTGCTGCAGATCCGGCAACCTTCTCTTCTGGAAGATAGTCTTCCGTGAACCAGTACCAGCAGTCCATGGCAACATGGCCTGGCTTGCTGCATATTTGGCAGTGGGGGCGATTGTCGTTGCGGAAGCCCCAACCAGCCGGTCCTCCTGGTCCTGGGCGCCCCCCCTGTTGTGGTAGTAGCCAGGGGAGGCACCACCAGTGCCGCGGCCATGTCCACCGCGGCCACGGGACATGCCAAGACCACGTTGCTGACCACGCCCACGAGTGGCGGCGTTGGCTGAAGATCTGAAGCCGCCTTTGCCAGAGGTTTGAAGAAGCTCGACGCCCTGATCAAAGTTCGCCATCTGGGAATACAGTGCATCTAGTGTAAGCGGTTCAGTACGAGCATCAAGAGCAGATACCAGGGGGTTGTATTCCAGGTCGAGGCCGGCCAGGATACATGAGATCAGTTCATCTTCGCCAAGTGGTTTGCCGGCAGCCGCCAGCTCATCAGCGAACGACCGCATCTTGGCGAGGTAGACCGCGACTGACTGGGTTCCCTTCTCGGCGTTGGAGAGGGAGATCCGGAGGTTGTTGATGCGGGAGCGGGAGTGTGACGAAAACATGTTCGTCAGAGCGGTCCATGCCGCGTGCGCCGTCTCCACAGCGACCATCTGCGTCAGTACCTCCCTCGTGATCGAGGTCAGGAGGTAGGCGAGCACTTGCTGGTCCTGGGTAACCCAGGCCGCGTGCGCCGGGTTTGGCATGCTCGTAGCCTTGCCATCTTTGTTGGTGCTGGTGATGATTTTCTCAGGCTCGACAATGGATCCATCTAGGTATCCGAAAAGTGAGGCTCCACGTATCTGGGGAAGGAGTTGGGTCTTCCACAGAAGGAAGTTTTCACGGGTAAGCTTCTCGGTGATTGGCCGTGGCGTGGGATGAGGAGGAAGACATGGCGGCTGGGAAGGAAAGGCTAGATGTGTTTTGGAAGGGAAGCTCTGATTACCATGTGAAAATAAGGAAGCGTGTTAACCTACCATAGTAGGCCGCTGGTTTCGTGTTATATAGGATGAGCAAGCCCTGATCGAGGCATATACAAAATATTGTTATAGACTTGGGTTACAAGAAGATAAAGAGATAACAATGAATCTAAACAACTCTAGGCAGGATTCGGTTTGGGTTTTATCTCAACCAAACCGAGTACAACCAGAATATCTAGAACTCTCTAGACTATTCCTAACATGCTATTGCCAAGACTTGCAATGGACAAGTTCGAGAAGGAGATTGCTGTTTGGATGAATAACAATGAAAACTAGTTGTCTAGCTCAATTTGATTGCCTCATCCATCCGCGCTAAAATAAACTTCATGTTATTGAAATTCATTTACACTTGCTTTTGGGCATCTCCAACTGCTTGTCTACTAATCTTTATAAGATAATTTTTGTTAAGTATAAAACCTTATTTTGGAGATGAGAATATTTAGTTTCCTTAAAGATAACTTGCCGTACAGTTAGTTGTATTTTGAGTTGCCTTTGTAGGGCTCACAACAGTACAATATATTGTTTAGAGCAGAGTGAGGAGGCAGGACAGTGGGCATGAAGTTTCCGCATTGGGTCCATACGCACCCGTGCGAACACTAAAAGAAATAGAAAAAAATTTCTTAGTTTTTTCTGAGACAAGCATTATTGAATTTTTTACCAATATACAAATTTCATGGTGAAAAAACAGTTGTGGAGGTCTTGGCAAAAATAAATATAAACGATGTTCCCCAAAGGGCTATTTTTTGAAGCACTTTGGAACATTGATTTTTTTGCCAGACATCCGTGATGGGTTTCCATCACAATAGTTTGAATACTAGTAAAACATTTAACAATGACTGTCCCGAGAATAAATAAAAATTAATTTTTGTTTCTATTTTTTCAAACTTTACTGTTCCGAGGTGGCGTATGCACCCGAGGAGCAGAACATCACTTCCGCGGAGTATTGTGTTTCTTCTAGGCGATCATGGCACTGCCGTGGGGCGAGGCAACTTTAGTAAATGGCACCATTCTACTTCCTCATTAGTGTCAAAAACGTTCTTATATTATGGGACGGAGGGAGTATGTGTTTGTTTCTTTGTAGTATGGAATTTTCGATTTACGAAGTAGATTGACTTGTCATGACTGCATTCATAGCATTCCATACGGACAAGTTGAGGGGCTGACAAAATTCACGATGAAAGGTCAAACTAGTCGAGTTTCTTCATTAAATAAATGATTTAAAGTTGGAGTACTTCATCCCCTCCGAGTGAAGGGAGCTGAAGTTGCCTACTTTGCCGCTACACACCATGTTGTTGTTTTTCACAAAATCAACACCGGAGAAATCAACAAGGCACCTCCCTCTCCTCTGCTGCGCCAAAGAATGCTGTCATGCAAAGCCTAGGACACAAATGGTGGAGGCAAGCTCTAGCTGTGTGGTGCTGTCGAGGCAGTGGCTGCTCTTCCGGTGGTGCATCGACATGGCGGCACAACATAAGCGTGTTGCCTTGGCGGTGGCTACATAGTGAAGTGTCCAGCGGAGGGTTGAGGCTAGACGACTGCAGCAGCTTCCTGCGCCAATGCGGCTTCATTGCGGCCTCCCAGTGGCGGCCTTGGTTTGGGCGGAAGGCATTTTTTTCTTGACAAATGTGTGGTTCTCTTTTTTTTCTTTACCTTCATTCTATAAAAAGTCAACCGGAGATTCCATTCAGAGGGAACCGCCCGTCGGGCCTGAAATTCAGGCCCAAGCCTGGCCCATTAGTCAAAAAGCCCGCCAGGTCCTCTTCCTTAAACTGCAAATACGATGGGCCCAAGCCCGGCCTGGCCGAGCCGTCGGGTTCAAAATCTAGGCCCAGGCCCGGCTTGTGGGCATGGACGGGTCGGGCTTTATAGGGCCGACCTGCTCCTTGCTCCCCACGAGTTGCTTGACCTGACCCCTTTTATGTCATTAGAGCATGGTTAATAGTACATCTTGCTGATGGCTATATGATATTGTCATGTCATATAGCCAATCTTGTAGCAGGCAAGTACAATAATAAGATATAATTAAAGATGTGCTACTTTATTAATACAAGGCCCACCTTCCACTCTCATGTAATGCCTATGAACACGCGCTGCAGCTGACTCCTTTTCTCTTCCCTCCATGTCAGCAAAAAATAATATATTAACCATTATAGCCTGCTTACGTAAGTTTATTGTACTTGCTCTCATTGCACAGAGTCAGCCATTTTCTTTAGTTGCTCCTTAATTTTCAATCTTCTTTTCTTCCTCATGTTGATTCTTCTTCTTATCTATCTCATTATTCCTAAATATTCCGGTGTGTTCCTACACAATTTTGAGGGTTATTTTGTTGCCTGATTGCTTTTAGATTTTTCAGATCTGCGAGGAGGGCGAACAGATCCATCATGGCTCAGATTTGGAGCTTCCGTGGAACTTGAGACATTATTTTCTTTGATAATAATATGGCTGCATATGCATCAATTGATGCAGAGGCCCGAAGGTAAGCCTCCTTTTTTCAAAGAAAAAAAGACCCATCATTGCTCTCTGTTCGAGGTTTATGAGGAGTAGGAGGCATTTGATCCATAAGTCTTATGTCCATCATTTTTTGCTGTTCTGTTCGATAGAGTGCATTTTGATCTATAATCAGATTTATTTTTTCTCTTATTTCCTCATCAGATCTGTTATCCATGGTACTAGAGGTACAGAACATGTTGCATGTGGCCATGCGCTCCTGCTGCCGGTCATGCCCTGCTGCTGCTGCTGCTGCTGGCCATCCATGTTGTGGCGTCCTGCCCTGCCATTCGCGATGTCCACTGCGCGCTCACGCGGGGCCTGCTGTGTTACACAATACTATTCACCCTCATATATGCGTCTACTCTCGAATCGGCGGGTTTGTTCTTCTTGGAGCATGCCGCTGCTAAAATCACCCCATATTGTCCTGCTGTCATGGCCTTACCTTCACCTGGAGATATCGGAGTCTCCACATCATGGTGGTAACCTTGATGAAGTGGTTGAATGGTCATGAACCGAAATATTTGAAGAATTTCGAGTTAGAACGTTTATATCTCCACTCCATGATGTAGTATATCATATCTTTTATTTTTGCAGACATTGTACATTTTCCGTATATACGAAGCACATTTTTTTAATTTCTAAATTTTTAGATGTATGATTACATTTTTTTTAGATACACGATCAGTTTTTAACTTTTCTTTATTTCCAATTTTTAATGATTGTGCTGCATTTTTTGTATACGTCAAAAATATTTCGAATCCGACATTGTGCTGCAATTATAGGGCCTCTGGTCAGCTGCTGTCATGTGAGTGTAAGACTTTCAGGAAGCATCCTACCCCTTCGAGGGCCGCGTGCCCTATATTAATAAGCTTATCCCAGATTTGCATGCTATCGTGGTTGATACAACCCATGATTCCCAAGAACATAGAGAGATCACCGGAGATACAGTTTGGATCTTACTATCTTGACAAAGCCCTACGTGCACAAAAAGTAAGCTAGCGGCCCAAACACGTATGGACACATTGTATAATTTGACACCTTTTTCTTGATCATAGCTTGGCTAAATTGAGATAACGCCTTAATTCTACAAATGGCAGCAAGAGAGAGGAAGAGCATTCGTAAAAACCATGTGCCAACTCATCGTTGGAGGGAGTAAAATGAATCTTGAGTTTCTTACTTGCTACTCTATCTCCTACATGAAAATCAGTTTCATAGTGCTTTGTGCGTGCATGAAAAGCAGATGAGCCGATATATATGCCACACCGAAAATTATCACACCACAAACAAGAAATTGACATAGTTATATTCCAAGTTTCTCTAGCAGGGAGAGATACTCGAAACAGGCTTTCGCCCCATTTTATGTTAATAAAGCCACACAGTCAAATGATACATGGTATTGAGGAGATCTTCAAAAGCTGATCAAGCATAGAGACAAGACAAAACTAGCAGAGAACACAAAAACTCACACACATGCACAACTAAACATCTCAAGCAAGTCGCCGAGAACAACCATAGGAGCCACCCGCCGCCACCACCTGCCCCCAGGGGCCACCACACTCATCGACGATGCTCTTAAGAGGGACATGGCGGGAACTGCCATCGCCGCCGCATCAGCCGAAACGGACAAAGTAAGATGCCCCAAGGCACACAGTGGGAATGTGGGACAATGGGAGAATCTTGAGCGTTGAACGAGATGATCGGACGGTCTAGAGCTTGGAATCGCTGTGGGAGGCTGTAGGTAGCTCGGTATTGCTGTTTTTTAATAAGAGGATACGTATGTAGTACTATTTGCACTTCTCCAAAAATGACATTTTAAAAAAGTGCAAGTACTTTTTATAGAAAAGTGGAACTGGGGTATGAACTGCCTAGAATATATACATAGCAACACATAACTTTTCTAAAATAGTAGTTGCTCGTTTCTAAAAAAGTGCAACTAAAATATAATCAAAATAGAAAATGCATACGTTGTGCTATGTGCACTTTTCTTTAAAAAGTGCAACTACATCCGTTTAAAAAGTGCAGCAAAGGTATAATCACCCTATGAAACACACACACACACACACACACACACACACACACACACACACACAAACGCGAACATGTACATGCATGGCAGAAGAAACAATGAGTGAAAAATCTTCCCGCTTGATTAATTCAACAGAGGCAATGATAGAGACTTGAATATTTTTTGAACACAAACGACGGCGGACAAGAGTAAACAGGCTCACATATCTAAACGTGTAACGATAGCGAACAAGAACAAGAAGAGCACAAGGGAAAGAAGAGCGCGGGAAAGCAATGATCACTCCTCGTCGCACAAGTTGATCTGGACGCGCTTGCCAGGGACAACCCACTGATTCACTGGGAATTCCTTGGCGGACATGAGCACGGAGCCTTCCTTCCGGGCGGTGACTTTGACGTACTCGCACTCCCACTTCTCAAGCGGGCTGTCAACGAGGCGGAGGCCGAGGTGGCACATATCGATGCCTTGTTGCTCATAGAAGGTGAGCTTGTCGATGGCCCCCTCGCTGAACAGGGGACCATCGCCATCTATCAAGCGCATCACGCCGGCCCCGCCGGAAGAATCGTATAGCGCGTCTGTGCCGCTCAGAGCCCCGTTCGCCGTCTTCACCGCCGGAAGAATCGTAGCGCCAAGAATCCCCGTTGGTGGTGCCAGCCAGGAAGGCGGCCACCAGAATGACAAGGCCGAGCTTGGCCATGGCCATGGCCATGGTGGTGGTGACTACGTGCGTTTACTAGCTACGATATATGGTGATGAAGGATGGATCGATCAGGTGCTCAGGATGGTAGCTAGCATCTGCTCTCCAGCTTTCGACATTGTGTTGAGTTTTATAGGGTCTTCTGCCAGCTGCTGCCATGTGCGATTATGCGTCCCCTCACATGCCAGCAGATCCTTAGCCGCTCCAGGTCCAGGGCACATCAAGATTAATGCAATGATTTTCTGCATAACAGAGGAGAACAGCTATATATATAGCAATACGCGCTGCACATCAAGATTAATGCAATGATTATTTTTCTCTTTTTAATTAGTCTGCATATAAGATTTTGTCAAAGTCGAACTTTGTAAAGTTTGACCAACTTTGTCTGAAAAAAAATATCAACATCTGCAACACTAAAACTATATGGTATGAAAATTAATTTCATGTTGCATCTAACAATATTGATTTCTTCAGTACTGACTTGCCGCACCTGAAAGACATTTCCATGATGTGGTTTAAAACCTCTTCATCCTTGTTGATTGGTCATTTAACCTGCCTCAAATCATTATCACTACAAAACTTACAGGACGTGTGCTTTCTTGAAGGCTTGTCTTTGTTGCAACTTGTCGGCGCAAAGTTTATACATCTCCCAAACCTCGGTATGAAGCGCATCTCACAGTTGCGAGTCCGGAGATACCTCTTCATTAGCAGCCCCGTAATGCTCAACCACATGCTGTCAGCTGAAGGTTTTACAGTTCCGGGATATCTCGCTCTTGAAGGATGCAAGGAGCAATCCTTTTCATTTGAAATGTCAGCAGATTTCTCATCTGTCAGACTGTCTGTCATTTACACATTGTAAATCAGTTCCTTGCCAGATCTGAAGTGCTTTTCATGTATGACAACGCTCCAAATGTTTGGATGCCCAAATCTATCATCTTTACCAGATTTGCCATCCTCCCTCTACAAAATACTTGTATGGGATTCTCAACTCTTGAAGGAGAGCTGCCGAACAACAGATGGAGAAAGCTGGCCAAAGATTGAGCAAATCCGCCTAAAAGATTTTCGTTAATTTTCATCCAGATTTGCATCCACCGAGCACGAAGACATGAATACTCCAGAATGGCGGCTTGGGTGGCTATGTTCAGATAATTGGCTGATCCGGTTTCGGTTTGAGATTGTATTTCTTTTTGTGCTGTGTTTTGTTGTTTGTATGTAATGTATGCTTGTTTGTTCTTTCTAGCTTTCCTAGGGTTTCCTTTCCTTTTTGATGTATAGTTCTTTTTTTCCTTTTTTGGACTATTTGTACTCATTTATTTGAAAATCAATAAAAATACGCAGCAGAGTCCTGTTGTTTCCCTAAAAAAAAACATGAAGGTGAAGTACTCACATGTTTGCTCCCAAAGAGATAACGTTTTGTACTTTCCATTTCATATTGTGTGATCTTTCAATTGTTTTATGTGTTTAAAAGTTCCCTTCATTGATTTTAAAATTTTTCTTGTTCGTTTAGTTCAAACAGCAGGGCTCGGGCGACCACACCCTGTCACTGAGGTGGAGCGAATCTCTCAAGCTCTCATCATGCAGTTCGGCTCTCCCATGCATGTGTCGTCGGCCAGTCGACCCTGTTCACTTCCATCGCCGATTTCTGCAATCATCACCCTCAGAAAGAAGAGGAGCTTTCAGCTTGAGCAAGATGAAGGAATAATTTTATGACAGGAAAACCTAAAACTGTACATTACAGAGTATTACAAGCAGCTGTTTGGCCCTCCAGAAGAGAAATGTATGTCTCTGGATGAGTCCAGGATTGAGGATGTTCCTCAACTCACAGCGGTGGAGAATGATATTCTTGCGGCTCATTTCTTTGAAAAAGAGGTGTTTGAGGCCATTTCGCAAATGAAAAATAACAAGGCGCCGGGCCCCGATGGATTTCCAGCGGAGTTTTATAAAAAGTGCTAGCATATCATTAAAGGGGATCTGTTGCCTTTGTTCAATGATATCTTCTCTGGACAGCTTCAGCTTTTTCAGCTGAATTTTGGAACGATAACCCTTCTTCCTAAGAAAACAGAGGTTGTGAGAATTGAATAATTCAGGCCCATCTGTCTTCTTAATGTTAGTTTCAAAATTTTCACCAAGGTCGGGACTAATAGGCTCACACATATCGTGCATGCTGTGGTGCAGCCTACCCAAACTGCTTTCATGCCGGACAGGAACATCCTTGAAGGGGTTGTGGTCCTTCATGAAACGCTCCATGAAATCCACACAAAAAAAGCTGGATGGGGTTGTTTTGAAAGTGGATTTTGAGAAAGCGTACGACAAAGTCAAATGTCCCTTCGTTCAATAGGCCTTACGCATGAATGGTTTTGATGAAGCTTGGCGACGCCAGGTAAAATCCTTTACGCAAAAAGGAAGGCTTGGAATTAAAGTGAATGACGATATAGGTCATTATTTCCAGACACACAAAGGCCTGAGGCAAGGTGATCCAATGTCCCCTATTTTGTTCAACATTGTGGTTGACATGTTGGCAATTCTCATAGGTAGGGCAAAGGAGGCCGGTCAGGTGGGTGGCTTGGTGCCTCACCTAGTTGATGGGGGTGTGTCCATTCTACAGTACGCTGATGATATAATCATCTTTATGGAGCATGACTTGGCAAAAGCGAGAAATATGAAGCTGGTGTTATGCTTATTTGAACAATTGACCGGATTAAAAATTAACTTTCATAAAAGCGAGTTGTTCTGCTTTGGTAGAGCCAAGGAGGAACAAGAGGCTTATAGGAAATTGTTTGGATGTGAATTAGGGGCTTTACCTTTTACTTACCTAGGTATACCCATTCACCATCGTAAGTTAACAAACAAAGAGTGGAAATGCATCGAAGATCGGTTCGAGAAGAAACTTAGTTGCTGGAAGGGCAAACTTATGTCTTATGGAGGCCGGTTGATTCTTATTAATTCGGTGCTCACGAGTATGCCGATGTTCCTACTATCTTTCTTTGCAGTTCCAGTTGGGGTTAGGAAAAGGACGGACTTCTACCGATCAAGATTTTTTTGGCAGAGTGATGAACTAAAGAGAAAGTATCGACTCGCCAAGTGGGATATCATTTGTAGACCAAAGGACCAAGGGGGTCTGGGTATTGAGAATCTTGAGGTCAAGAACAGATGCCTGCTCAGTAAGTGGCTGTATAAGCTATCAGCTGAGACTGACGCAACATGGGCGCAGATTCTCCGTAACAAGTATCTGCAGTCCAAGACTTTGTCACAGGTGACAGTGAGACCAACTGATTCACCGTTCTGGAAGGGGCTTATGAGAGTTAAGGCAGCCTTCTTTAATAGAACAAAAAATTTAGTCGGGGATGGCAACAATACCCGTTTCTGGGAGGATACTTGGCTTGGTGATACACCATTGGCGATCCAGTACCCGTCCCTGTATCGTATTGTTCAGCGACGTGATGCGCTAGGTGCAACGATTATGCAGTCCATTCCCCTTAATATTCAGTTTTGGAGGGTGCTTGTTGGTGAGAGATGGGAAGCTTGGCTTCATTTGGTGAGTAGACTGATGGAGGTTCAGCTAGCTCATCAGCCCGATCAGTTGTGTTGGACTCTTACTAGGTCTGGACAATTCACGGTTAAGTCGATGTACATTGATATTATTAACTCGAGTGTCATTCCTAGTTCCAAACATGTTTGGAACGTAAAAGTTCCTTTGAAAATTAAAGTGTTTATGTGGTTTGTACATAAACAAGTCATTTTAATAAAGGATAACTTGGTTAAGCGCAATTGGACAGGATCTACTAGGTGTAGTTTCTGTGATCGGGACGAGACCATTAAGCACCTCTTCTTTGAGTGCCCATTAACGAGAATTTTGTGGCGCACCGTGCAAATTGCCTTTAACATTACTCCTTCGAGTTCGGTCGGTATGTTATTTGGAACGTGGCTTGATGGGATAGAGTCCGATACAACTAGACACATTCGTGTAGGAGTATGTGCGTTGTTATGGGCAATTTGGAATTGCAGAAATGATTTGGTTTTTAACAGAACAACAAATATTCATTTTTTGCAGGTTTTATTTCGAGCTACGGCGCTGATCCGTATGTGGTCCTTACTCACTCAGACGGAGGCCAGGGAGCGTTTGGTTACTGGATCTGTCCGGTGGGAGATGGTAGCGCGGAATATCTTCAACCGGTTTGGATGGCGGTCATGTAATAGGATAAGCGATTAGTTTTCCTATCTTTATTATGCCAACCGGTTTTGGCTCTATGGCCTTCTTATTTTTGGCGTTGAGGCTCTCTGTGAGCTAGCCTTTATTTTGTTTCACGTTTTTAAGGCCTTGCTGAACCTATTTTATTTATAAATGTGGCCGTATGCAACGTTCTGATGCAGAGGCCGGGGAGTCCCTCTTTTCAAAAAAGAAAAAAAATCACCCTCAGCGGCTCCTTTGCCAAGACGTGTGTTGTAGCTTGTATATTTCTTTTGTGTGGTGTGATGTACTTGTAAATTAATCTCCACATACTCGGTACAAGTTGAGCAGTATCATCAAAACACTCGTATCTGTCAAACACAAAGCTTACTGTCGCGGACATGATAGTCGCAATTAATTTGGATCATCACTAGTGTTGTACGGAGACTACAGAGCAGAGCAACCCCCAACTTTTTAGCCATGAATTTGCTAGTCTAACTAGGCTAAATTAATTAACAGTTGTGGTTGCAGGATCGGCGAATCGCTAGACCCAATTGATTGTTCAAACAACAGCATGGTTGTCGTGTGTCGGTGCAGCTGCAAGTAAACTGGCAAAACTCAACTCTGCTCTCTTGTTTCTTGTGACATATCATGGCAATGTCAGTTCTTCTTCTAGAATCGTCTTTTTCTAGAATCAACCCCATTTTGTTTCCAGATTCTTCCTGCAGGTTACAGACTTACAGCAACCAACTCAATGATTATGTAGAAATCACTAGTAGTCTTTTGTCTCTGGACCCATAAAATAAAAGCTTACTGCCAACAATAGTATACAATAAAGCAAAAACACTCGTATTCAGCAAAGATAAGCTTAGTGTCCTGGACATGTAAAGTCGCAATTAACGTGGATCGTATGAAAATAATTAGTATTGTGTACAGACTACAGAACAGAGCCAATTTAGACATGAACCTGCTAGTCTCACATTGCTGAATTAATTCAAAGTTGTGGTTGCCGGACTGGCGTATTGTTCGATTGATCAACATTTTTCTTCCCTCTTAACTGAATCCCTGATTAATTTTGACAAGAACAGCAACTTGAGTCTTTAGTCTCCATGCAGCTACAGTAGTGTATACAGTATCAATTGTTTTCTCAATCACAAAAGCTCACTACTGCCACCGCTATATAATAGACAACACTCACGTATTTGCCTGATTTATGACAACAGAAGACAGATTTTAGGCCTTTGGCTACAATTAATGCCACAAAGGAACTATACAATGTGATGTAACCAAGCTGAGCAACATGATTTATTTATACTAGGCCAGCTAGGCTCCCTTCCACCTGCTCCCATCAATCAAGATTTATAAAGTAGTAGATGAGACACTATATATATGAGTATGCATTCACCTCATCTGGGTTTCCATTCTCAAGGGAATTACAAATACAGTTTCTGAATTTGCAAGACATACTGCTGCTACCTGAACAGAGCAACCTGTTTCTGAATTTACCAGACATAATCCTGCTACCTGACAACACATGCTTACAACTGCCACAAACGGCTCCTGCCCAGAAACAAGACTCACTCACTGCCATTATAAACGTTCACAACTTCTTCCTTCAGGTTACTACAAGCAAGCAACTGAAACAAAATAAATTACACACTGTCTTTCGTCTCCATGTAGCTACATTACTAGTTGTTGTTCTCTGCTTTTCTTGTTGCCAATAATATAAATTACCCCCAACACTTGTCTTTTCGCCTGACACACGACAACCTTCTGCCGGGGCCCGCACTGAATTTTTCCACATGAGCACAACAGGATGAGGATGTCCAAGCTAAACCGGATAGTCTCGCTTCCACCTGCTCACCCACAAGGTAGATTTAAACTAGATCATGAGACTTGAGCTTGGTTTATTAAGTGCATCATGGTACACAGTAAGTAGTACCTAGTGTAGAGCTATCTGCTAATTAAATTGCCGAATTCTTGCAATTGTGTGGGTTTCTTTTCCTTTGCGTATTGCTAATAGGCACCAGCCAATCAGTTTAGCTTCCTTCCGAGTGAGTTAATGATATGACTGCCAGTGACAACATCAGCGACATACGAAAAGCACAAGTTTTTCCTTTTGAAAATGAAGGAACGAACTTTGATACGTAGGATGCAAATTAAGAACTAGATTGGGAATCGCCGCTAGCAGTAGCACCGTAACAACATCTTGCTACTGGTGGCAGAACAAGATGACAACTACCGAAAATGAATCTGAACTTGCCCCAATTTACCTCCAGGCAACATCCAGCAGTCACGAATTGAAGTGCACGAGACTTGTGACAATCACTGAAAATGCAAAATGCAGTGAATGCCAAATCAATTACTTGACCCCTAACATCCATGCAGCTACATTATTACTACGAGTAGTCATTTTCTGAATCACAAAAGCTTACTACTGCCAACAATATAAATGACACAACACCTATCTAGTGTCGTAGAGATACTAATTAACTGCCCAAATCATGCTATCAATTGAATGACTAGTCACTTTAGCCAATACAGTACATGCAGACTAGGAACTAAGAAGAGAACTGCGACTTGTCCCCGCGGCGAGAAATAAGAATGGTCTCACCTCTCTAGCTAGCTATCATGCACTTTCTCCTTTCCTCGATCTGCCTTCTTGTTCCTTGTTTCCATCTCCTGAACCAGATGCAACTGCTGCTGCTTCTCCTTGTTCCTCCTCTGCAGCCATTGTGTGGACTAGCGTCCAAACAGATGAAATGAACATGGAATCAATAGGAGGAAACAATTAAATGTAAATAGAACGCTGAGAGTTGTCTTAATTTAACACAATAAGAGTTTTCATGTTTTACCTCCAGATCCGATCAAGTGCTGGGCCAGAGCATCCCTCACCCTGACGGCATCCTCATCTGCTACCTTCCACACTTTCTCGATGTAAATCCCCTCCTGGCCGCTCGGCATGCTTGCACCCTCATCCTCCTCCATGTCTATCACTAAGTTATGCAACACGCAACATGTGTGGATTGTCCGGTGCATCTCGCGTTGATTATTGGGCTGCCACCCTTCACCCTGTAGGCACTTCCACGTGTCTTTCAACCTTGCCAACGCCCTCGGCGCGACGGATGTAGCTGCAGAGTGTCTCCTGTTGAATTCAACTTTGGACTCTGAGAGTGGGAGACCATTTTCTAACTGGTAAGGTGTGAGGAGCCATGGACGAAGAGGATATCCTGCATCACCAATGATGTATTCCCCGACCTCCGAGCCATCTGATAACTTCAGCTTACCGCCATTCAGCCAAGCATATTTCTCAATGCACTCCAGGAGATCACCGTCCATCCAAAGCTCCGTGATCCTCATATCGGGATCAACAACGGCTTGCACTAGCACAACGTCGTTCTCCTCATGGTCACGGTTTTGTGATCCAAACGTGATGTGATCTGTATGAACAACACCGCAGCAGTTTGGAAGGCCGTGGATCTTGTCAAACTTGTGCTTGATCTTCTCCAGTTTAGTGGAGCCAGGCCAGCTACAGTGGTGCATTGCTCGGTCCCACATAGCCTCAACAAACACCTGAGTTACCAGCAACACAGTTGACTCGTTCACACCAAGAGAGGATCCTACGGTAACCGGAGAGCCACCGGAGTTCAGTACCCTCAGAGCGACAGCTACTCCGTCTTGCAAAGACAGCAATCTCCCATCAACAAAGGTGTGATCCCTTGCCATCATATTTTCCAAAAATGGGATCCTCACCAAGCTGCAGACGTAACTGAAGGTGCTTCTTCTTCATTTTGTACACAGACTCAAATCCTTGTGCATCCACCATAGAAGTTGATAAGGTTTTTGCATGGAAATAAAAACACAAAACTGGTTATACACAATCTCTAATTAGCAAGGCAAGAGCAAACATATATCACTCTCAGTGGCGGACCTAGGATTTAGGCATGACCAAGGCTGAACCGTTGTAGCAAAAAACTACGACAAATGCTGATGAAATTAAGATGACATGGGTTATCCTTTTCCAAAAAATCCGTTTTATCTTCTATTTCTATGTATTTAAATTGGAGAAAATCAGTTAATCCTTAATTGGCAAATCCCTAATTTCAGCTGTTGAAAAATTGTCTAAAGATAGGAATTAATTAGACTGATGCATGAGGCTTCGAGAATGAGAGAAAAACTGTGATGTGCCTAGGAGCCTCTGCTGTGAAGGCGATGGAACTCAGAGGGTGGGCGATCAGAGCATCAAGCAATGCTAGTATCTCGCGGCCGTGTGGATGCAGAGTTGCAAACTGATGCGCTTTCATACTAGGGACTCAAGGTAACCTAGGCCAAGTCTGCCAGGGGTGCCTCTCATTACTGCTCTAGGTCTGTTAGACTCAAGGTAACCTAGGAGAACAAGTAATTAAAACGCGAAATACTGCGAGGCAACACGAGGAGTGCAACCAAATCAGAAAATGATAGCCATAAGTTGAATAATCCAGATGTACAGCTGTGTGGCTAATACGTTGCATGTCATCATGTCAACATAGTATATTCAGTCATCATGCAGCACAAATATATGGTTGAAAGGCGGCAAAGTTCGTATGTATAATTTTACCTAACACAGTAGAGCGGCTAATATTTGAATCCAACTTGCAGTTGTCTCCTCTCGTGTACAAAACGTACCATTTTCTTTGGCTGTCCCCATCACCTGCATATGCCTTGACATGCTCCACTTGGCTTAACTTGTCCCACTCAGTGCCAGATTGTCCAACGGCTACCGCAGAGAGCAACCATAGCCTGCAGAATAACTGCAAATGCCTTGCCTTTATGTCTCGCATGTATTCTGGGAGTTTTTCCATGGTGTAATCCTGCAAGAGCAGCCTCTCGAGTGAAGGGATATGCTCCAACACCTTCAACTTCAGGCAGCTAATGATGGTAAGCTTTTGCAGATTGGGGAGATTGGTGATCCTCTCCAGGTCGGGGCATCCATCCACTATAAGCTCAACAACATAAGGGAAGCTCTCAATGTAGCTGAGCTGCTTGACATGTTCTAGAAATAATATTTTCAAAGAGGTTGCATTGGAGGCAAGGCCCGGAGGAACATGCCTCAGTTTGCAATTTTTGAGCTGAATCCTTCTCAAACGGGGCATGGCTTGTAATTGCTCCTCCCACTCCCACTCCTCCCATTCCACCATTCTATCCAAGACCATTTCATTTAACCTTGGAAACGAAGTTGCTGCTGCCTGCACGAATCCAGTCCCAACATGTTTGATGCATGGAGCACGAGAGACCTGTAGAAGCTGCAGACTGGGGAGCTGGCACAACCCATTGGGAAGTTGTATGCAACAAGCCAGATCATCAAACAATATAGTCTTCAAGTTGTTGAAGGGCACCATTGATGTGGACATCATCCAGCTCCGGAGTTGCCAACCAAAATACCCCTCGATTTGAAGAAGTTCTACACCAGGTGGAGGGCAGAGCTTATCGTGAACCTTCTCGATTCGCTGCTGCTCTTCCTCAGAGACACCTTCCTTCTCTTTGACCAACCCATCATCTCTCAGTTTACTTGTGCATTGCAGGAATATCCAGATAAGATGCATCTTCTCGTCGAGCCTAGCATTAGCAGCAAACGAGGCGGCAGATACATTTTCTAATTTAGTTAATCCAAGAACTCTAAGTTGGGAAAGAGGCCCCAACTCATCCAAACTGCACCAATCACCATCCATGTGGGCTCGAAACATATTTAGTCTCCTCATATTTGTTAGAGCTCTAAACCCTCTAGGTACCATACTTTCTTCAGGAAGTGAAAGTAAACTCAGCTGGCCAAGCTTCACAATGCTATCAGGAAGATTCACCAATTTATTACATTCAAGGACAAGGAATTGCAATAGTTTCATCTTGCCAATGTTCCCTGGAAGTACAGATATATCAGCATTTACTAGTCTTAGATACCTCAAGTGCTTGAGTTGATGCAAATATTCAACCAATACAGCCATATCTGTAGATTCAATATGCAGAGTCCGCAAACTAGAAAAAGTAAAC
Source organism: Triticum turgidum subsp. durum (assembly GCA_900231445.1). Taxonomy (NCBI): domain Eukaryota; kingdom Viridiplantae; phylum Streptophyta; class Magnoliopsida; order Poales; family Poaceae; genus Triticum; species Triticum turgidum. Next base: position 721,430,568 of record LT934124.1, on the reverse strand, counting down.
AATGAGTCACCGGGCTTCATCTTAATCTGGATAGTTGAGATCAATGTTCTCACTGATTGTTGCGCCTGTAGAGATTTCCAATCAAGTTCACCGGATTGTGATTGGTTAGTTTCTATGGACAACCAAAGAAACTTTTTTGAACCAAGTTTAGGAATAATATCGTTGTCTCCGTCTTCAGTTACGAGTGCTTCATCTTTAATCATATACTGACCAAAAGAGCGAACAACATCATGCATGCTGCAAACCCATAGATCAGCATACGATTTATCTGGCTCTATCAGGTTCCTAGATACCAACTCCTTGTAGTAATTTTCTCCCAATTCTTCTAAATTATTAGAATTTCCATGAATAAATCCTTCACTAATCCACATTGCAACAACTTCATCCATACTAAAATTTCTACTTTTAGGAAGAAGAGAGTAGTACAGAAAGCACTGCTTTAGGTAAGAAGGCATATATTCATAGCTTAAGTATACTGCATAGTTAAGCTCATCAGGCATTTTAGTTCTTGACCATTTCGAATCATCCAAAACATGCTGCCAGTCACGACGTAGCCGTCCTCTTTCACGCAAGAGTCCTCCCATTACTTTGACGGCAAGTGGTAAATACCCACATTTTTGTATAATTTTGAGTCCAATATCCTTTAGCGTATTTATGTGGTTTTCATTTATCTCACTTGAGAGTACCTGCAACCATGCAATACAAGCGAGAAGTACAGTTAATTAACTATGAACCAAGCTCCTTTAAGGCACTCAAATTTACCTTCTAAGAGACGAGAATACTAATTGATTTGTCTGTCCATTTATTAAGCTAGGTTTGACAATGTAAATATTCAAATCACAGAATGTACATGTCAAAAAATGTCATAAATGCATTTACCTATCTTGCTCCTACATACAAATATTTGTGATATGAATTGTACAAATAAAATACATATTTTATACCATTATTAGAAAAAGGTGTGCCCAGTCTCTAAGCGGTAGCAAAATGACTAGCACTTAGTGTGCGCATAATTGCACTTAAGGCGGTGGTCAAAAACTGAATGTGCTTTGGTCATAAAAGAGTAAGGCTAGCCTAGCGCTTTAAAAACCTTACTTCATACCTAGAAAACAATTCTTCCTGTCCTCTTTTTTTCAGAAACTGAATGTATTGCTAGCAATATATTTTTGCAGTACTCCCGTCATTGAGATAGAAACTTGCACTCAGATTTAGTAAAATCATATAATATTTATTATCTTCCTTATTTTACAGTCACGTAAAGCTAACCATCTTCCCGTCACCTAAAATGCATAGTACTCCCTCCGTTCGAAATTACTTGTCGCAGAAATGAATGTATCTAGACATATTTTAGTTCTAGATACATTCATTTTCGAGACAAATAATTCCGAACGGAGGGAGTACGTACTAGATCAAACATTGTTGACAAAATTATGTAGTGATATATTTCCTTGTCTAGCACAATGCTTTATTGGCACTAACAAAGTAACATCAGCCATGTGAAATTATTGACAGCCTCTTAAGGTAGTACTCCCTCCGTTCCTAAATATTTATCTTTTTAGAGATTTCAAATGAACTACCACATATGGATGTATATAGACATATCTTAGAGTGTAAATTAATTCATTTTGCTCTGTATGTAGTCATTTGTTGAGTTCTCTAGAAAGACAAATATTTAGGAACGGACCCTCCGTTCTTAAATATTTATCTTTTTAAGATTTCAAATGGACTACCATATACGGATGTATATAGACATATTTTAGAGTGTAGATTTACTCTTTTTGCTTCGTATGTAGTTACTTATTGAAATTTCTAGAAAGACAAATATTTAGGAACGGAGGGAGTAGTACGTATAAGACATTGAAACCACACCTGATTAATTTGGAAGGATCCTAACAGTTCTCTAAAAGAACTACCTTATACTATTAATAAGTGGATGTAGATAGATTATTGCCTTGATAAAGATATTGATGTTTAATTGCATACAGACCTGCGTGTTGAGCAATAACAAGCATCCTCAGGTGCTAATGTGTCGACGTGGCGGTATGGCCATATAGCTGACACCCCTCGGGCTACACCTTCATCTCTGGTGGTGATGAGGACGCGGCTGCCTGGAGCAGCAGCATTGACTAACGGCGTTTTGAGCACATCCTCCCATGCTCTATAGTTCCAAACATCATCCATTATCAAAAAGCTCTTGTGGCCAATCAAGGCTTCCTCGAGGGTTCGTTGAAGCGTGGCCTTTGCATTTCCAACTGGCTGAGCGTCTCCTCTGACTTCAATGATGGCTCTTCTCAGCAGCTCCACCTCACTAAAGTTCTGGTTGACGCTCAACCATATCTTTTTGCTGAAGTCACCTTGGATGGCCTCGTCATTAAAGACCTTCTGAGCGAGGGTGGTCTTGCCAATCCCACCAACACCTACGATAGCGACCACCATAATGTTGTTGCTGACCTCACTTCCAGAACGTGTGATCTGGGCCACCAGTGCTCTTGTGTCTTCTTCGATCTTGTCCCCAACCACACCCGACCTGTCAAGCTCCCCCGACGTCTCACGGCTGGGATTACCATGACGAGAGCTGCTATGTTCCTCGTAGGACGCAAGATTGATGAAGTTGAAAGCAGCGCTCCGCTCCTTGAGGGAGTCTAGCCTCTGGTTGAGTGCCTTGATGCGGGTGCCGATCTCATGAGCATGGAAGGGATTCCGCAAGCAGAAGAGCAAGGGATTGCAACACCCAGCTTCTACAGAGGATGGCCCACGCTTCTCCATGGCTTTCAGCTGGCAGAGGTCAAGGATGTCAGCAGCTTCATACATGGCGCGCTTGAGCTGACCCACCCAGACTTTGACAGTCTCGTCGGTGATGTTCCTCCTATCAGCATCTGCGAGGAAGTTCTTGAGGTCCAGGAGCTTGTTGCCCAACTTGTCGATCTCGCTGGAGACGCCCAGCATCGTTCCGAGCTCATCTTCTACCACCTGCTTGAGGTAGTCCCCGATGTAGGATGCAAAAGCATCCAACACCATCGCCATTGGTCAACTTGTTGGCCTTGTGCTGTGATTACAATTGGAGGCAATTAAAGTGAGTTTTAAGCAGCAGACAGAGACAAGGAAATAAAACTTGAACACTAACTAACTACCTCAAGCACGGAAACTACGTCACCAACCTTTGAGATTGATGGAATGCACTGCACGGCACAGAAGTCGGCGGCGACAAATACCTTGCGGTGGCGGCGGGGGGCGATGACGGTGCTGAGGAAGACCTGGAGCCTGGAGGGATTGGGATTTGGGAAGTAATGCCACAGGGTACTCGTTGGTAGCCGGACCTGGGTAAAGCATCCCATTCCCATCGATGGAGCAAGCAAAGCAAAGAAAAGCAAAGCAGCTTCTTTTCCTTTTCCATGGAGGAGTAGATTATTTGACAAAGCAAAGCAGCTGAGCTGAACAGAAGAGGGCATTGATATTTTTTTATGGCCACAGGGCAGCTGAGCTTTTCCTTGATGCCAAGATATGCTTTTGCCTCATGCGCACGCCAAATGACAGCGGCGCGCGCTGGGCCGGTTGACACTTCAAGACTTATATATTTCGCATATTAAATAAACGTAACAATTTGTTGTATTTGCAATTCAAATGGTTACAAAACAAGTCCCCCAAGTAGCAACAACTACCATCGCTATTGTATTGTATAACTTGTTGTGATAATAAAGAAAAGGTGAAACATAAGCAGGTGGGACTTAATTAGTGCTAAGTGTAATTAGAGAAGACGAATATTAAACTCGATCGAATTACCTCACCAACCTTTGAGATGGACGGGATGTCCTCCTCCTCCTCCTTCAGATCAGGAGGACATTCAACTCAATCATGTTGTGTGCCAGGAAAGTGAAAATAAAACATGTTTTTAACTCTGTCTTCTTATCACAATATTCTCTAGAGGTAAACAGATCACACATTTCTAGTGTGAATGGATGCAGCTCATTGCCATGACCCCACCATCACATCTCGTCATTATCTACACTTGATGACTTCATAGTGACAGTGACAAACAGCTGCGCTGGCCCGAGCTAATTAGTTAATCATATAAGGGCAACTCCAATGTCGACCCGCATCCGTCCGCGGACACGGATGCGGGAGGCGGCCATCCAACGCTGCCCGCATACAGTTAATTAATTACACAGATGCCAAGCCGCCACCGTAGCAGTTACACAGCAGCAGTTAAGATGATATGGGGGCAAAAGTTGGCAGCTGGAGGAAAGCATCCCATTCCCACTCCCACTCCCACTCCCACCAGCGAAGCAAAGCAAAGCATAGCAAAAGCATATCTCACTCCCAACAGGGACCAGACCTGCAAAACACAGCAACAGATACTGCAAGACAACACATCTTTCAATTTTCCTTTTTAACCAGTCTCAAGTTAACTTGTGCAATAAAAGTTACCCTATACTTGCCTTCTGAAGAGTCGCTTATCCGGTCTCAACAAGGACTAGACCTGCAAAACACAGCCATGGATGTACAGGCATTAAACGTACACAGCAAGACATAACAACAGAGACCATAAATGTTCAGGGTTATGTATAAAGCATGTTGAGTACTTCTGTTGCTTATTCGGAGTAAAAAAAGGGAAGCCCCCGCCCATAAAATTTAAACATATTCTGCTACACAGAACCATGAGCTACCCATTTGGCAATAAGGGTGCAGGAACAGACCATGAGCTATCGGTCCAGCATATTATGTGCGCACATGAGAATACTCAGGGATACTTAACTTGGGTTTAGTACCCAGGTGCAGTTTAAAAGCACATCAGATCAGGTATACAATCATGTGCCACAGTAGTTTAATTAACTTATCAAGTTTTTTCACTTTCCATATTTATACATCACAGCAGCTAAATTGATTACCCAAAACATGCATGCATGTGGTCTACTGGAAGCATCGCAAAGTTAGTGTTTTGCTTACCACACTGGTACCAGCTTAATTGCTTTCTGAATAAGTGAACAGTGGCATATCACAACATCAACGGTTAAACACTTTCAAAAACCGCTCCAAGCTTTTAACCCGAGACCGCACCGTGTCATGTGCACATGAAACAAAAATTCACCCTCTATATGACCTATCTCCTTGAGCCAAGCTGTGTGGAGCGGGCATGGATCAGGCTTCCCTTCCGCGAGGGCCTTCTCAGTAAGAGAGTAGAACCAACCGTTCCTCCACTTGAACGGCGACGGTGAAATGCTTACATGTTAATTTTGAAAGACAATGTATTACAAGTGCAGGTTCCATTACATCACATTACATAGGTTGGCAGCGGTATGACTTGCCTCTTTCACAGTGGTTGTGAAGTGCGCCACGGCTGTGGAGTAGGCGCATAGCCTCTCTTCCATGCGTTGGTCGAAAGATAGCCCCCGCTCCGCAGCCGCGGCAGATGCTAGCTGAACAATGAGGCTGGATACCTGCAAAAGGTGAAACACGAATAGATCATGTGTTGCTAGAAGAAAAGAAAAATTACTGTAGTTTGTTCGCGGACAGTTGCACTGCTAAGCTCAATCCTGGAGCATTATGTACGAAATTGAATTGCTGAAGAAAACTGAGGGCATGCATGATCCGATGTAAAAGAATTCAGAAAGGTAACAGATATATCTACAAACAGAAACAGTACTCCTTGAATGTTTTGGGGGTAACCTCCTCTGGAAGAAGACGAGGTCGGGCCACCGGGATTTGGGGTGGCGTCGAGGTCGTGTTGCGGGTGCAGACGAGGATGGGCCCGGCCGGCTCTGCCCGAGGAGGGAGAGCAGCGCCTGTCCGACCCTGCCGCCGCCCACCACCACCGCCGTGGCCATCACCGCTGCTGAAATGCGGGAGGCGGCCGCCCTGCTGCCCCTGGAGGAGGAGTAGGAGAGGTGACGGAGAGGAAGACGGCGGCTTTGAGGCCCATCGGTTCCGTTCCGGCGGACTGGACGGGGATGAGGCGTTTTCCCCCTCTCTTTTCTCATTTTTTTCTTCCATTATTTTCTTGTACTATTCTTTCTCTTTTCTTTTTTTTTTCTACTCCCTCCGTCCACAACTACGTGTCGCTCAAACGGATGGAAATACGTCATACATACATCAGTTTAAGCGACAAGTATTTTTCAGACAGAGTAATACTGTAGATACTAAGAAAGATGCTCGTGCGTTGTAGCGGAAATTTTTTTTGACGGACTTGAGTAGCATGGGCTGAAATACAAATTCATTATTTCAAAACACTGGCAGCTGCTACTGTCCAATTGTGCCAAAACACCTATCATAAACATACAACACTCTGCCATTATGTTTGCTGTTATAGCAACATACCAAGGGTACTAATAACCTTCACTTCTTCAGCAACTAAGCATCTATCTTCCATTGTACAAGTCAACTCAAAGATATAAATCACAAATAGTTTTTACGTAGAAACCATGCAGCTGTTAGTAAAGAAGTAGAGAGGTGTACTTGTAGTGCACCTTGTTAGTAAAGAAGTACATACAGGTTATCCAACAGCTGAAATCTGGATTTCCTTTTCTTCCCTGCAGCCATACTAATAAACAATTGTTCTCTCGATCACAAACCCAAGCTTACATTGCCAACAATATAAGATACTACACAATATAACAACTTCACCTTATATTAACTTGCAACCTGAACTCTTGGCTCCTCTTTCTAGTGTGATCGTGGCAATGTCAATTTTTGTTTGATGCGGTGAAATAGGTAGAATACAAAAGAATTCTGGGCAATGGATGGACTTTTCTTTTCTGTTGGACGCGAATGGATGCATGCATGCATGCACATTTTCTTTTCTTTTCTTTCACGGAACCTAATTAAGTAGCGCGCATGCGACGCTCCGTGGAGATCAATATTACGTGTTTATGTACAAAACAAATTTGGTTGGAATAAGAAAATGAATTAACTATGTGTTGCCCCCACTTCTCCTTTCGTTTCATTTATTTATTATTATACTCCATCCGTCCGGAAATACTCGTCGGGGAAATGAATGTATCTAGACATATCTTAGTTCTACATACATCCAATTTTATCTATTTGTGCGACAAGTATTTCCGGACGGAGGGAGT
>LT934124.1:721389771-721422552 GCA_900231445.1 Triticum turgidum subsp. durum | reverse complement strand
AGTTTTTTTACAAAAATACATAATATTTCTGCGCACCTCTCATTCATTCCAGTTTCGATACCCTTATCATGCTTGATTATTATTTTGATTGAACTCTATTCTCGCAAAGTACTGCTTGAGGCAGGAAGATAGGAACAATTTATGTGGATGCTATGTTTGCGAGTGAATTCACCAGACGACCTTTGAGAGGGGCAGATCTGAACGAAAATATGAAGTACATAAACAATATTCACATTTTATTTTTATTACCATCAATTGTTTGATTTATATATATTTCTTTCAATTAGATCATGCAGATGCGGAACGAACTCCTACCAACTGATCGCATACAAGCAATTCAAGAGGATTTGGCGGGATTCTTTGTTGAGCATGTCATACCTACAGACGGAGAATAGCATCGGGGTGTCCTTCTCGATGTTGGTGGATAGATATTAGCTAGTTAGGGATCGTCAGAGATGTTATATATTGTATATATGTATGAACACGTACTATATGTAGTAGCATCGACTAGATATATGAAAACTTGTTGTTTAACCAAGAACGGAGAAACAAAGGTCACTTCTCTCTATATTCATGACCATGTCGTGTAACGGTTCCTTCTAACAGAGAACACTTAAAGGAGTGCTCTGCGGTTTTCCAAAGTGTGCGTACGGTTGTGGTAATGGTGAGGGATGCCATGCCATTATATTGGACACCCGCTTCAGCAAAGACACCAATTGTCCGAGAGACTTCCATAACAATCTCTGAAGGGGCAAGCTCGATCTGCATGCATGCAGGAAAGAGATTGCGAAATCATTACATTTGCATGAAGGGACTAGTATCTTTATGGTGAATTTAATGAACAGGGTGAAAATTCAAACCTCTGGTCGATGAAGACCATGTTGAAGCTTTCTTTGGCTATGTTGGCCCCGAGGTGGAGACGATGTTTGCGCCGGGGCCTTTTGCGGCATCGTGTATATATAGAAATATTGAAGATTAGAAAAATTGAAAAGAATTGAGGAGGAGAAGATGGAATTTGAGTAGCATGTTGCCGACGTCGTCGATGATCACAAGATCCAGATGGATGCAACACGCTTGAAGATTAGAAAGATTAGAAAATATGCCATTGAAAAAAAGGCTTGATATCATTATATTGTTGGATCAATTGTTACCTTAGTTGTGATTATGATCGCATTTGTTATTGCATTTAAATGTTTTACATAATTGTATGTTAGTTTCAATGTATGTTTTAGTTAGATGCTCTAGAGAGATATATGTTGTTCTATGAGAACTATGTATGAACTTTATGTATTTATTTTTTTCATTTTGAACAGGCGTACATGGAGGTATATTTATAATCTGGCTCGGACAATTGGGCTCCAGGCTTGAGCCAACTTACCTTCCGGTCCAGGTTTGAAGAATCTGCGGCCCAACAAGCCCTGACGCCCTTCTCATCTGCTATTTCTTTTCCTGTGCCTTAACATTGCATGACATATCCTGAAATGCACTTGACAATTGAATTGAATGCTGCCCAAACACGGCACCTGTCAAAAACATAACTTGTACAACAGCCAACTCTTTTTTTTTTAACAGAAGGATTTCATTAATATGGCATTAAGCGCACTTTACAAATAGCAGCTCGAGTGGCTGAGCACTCATTGCTGATAGTTCATTACAGGTAGGACATCGTTTCAAATTAGTACCTAAACCTTGATCTGAATGTAGGAAAGTAGAGCTAAAAGGTTTATCTTGCACTCTGACAGCAAGTCTAGCCTGATGGTGTGCCTTGAAATTCAGACTTATGTGCACTTTGAGTATTCTACATGGATGAAATGAAGGCGTGGTCTGGATAGCAGCTAAGATTGGCCGGATAGCCCACGGACATGCTTTAGTAAAATCAGGTTGTACCACCGCTGAGGCAAGCACTTCAGAGTCTGTCAAAAACTTCGGATCCTGCACATGTAGTTGAGCTGCAATCTTCACCGCCAACAGCAGTCCATAAGCTTCTGCCTGCAAAGCTAATGCTACTGGTGGCGACACAGCAGAGATGTATAGATGGTCGGTATGTTGCCCGTTAATTTGTAGAAAAACACCTATACCCGCCTTTGCTACAGCTAGCTTGTCCTGGCTCCAACGACCAAGCTGCATCTGAGTATATTTGTGTACCTGGAAAATCTATTGTAGACTGAGAAGTAAGAACAGTAGAAAGCTTTAGCTGATCTGGCTGACCGCGATCTCCCTTCCAAGTTGAATCATGAACATGTAAATCCTTCATCAGTGAAGTGTCTGTGTCCTGCATAATAGCATTGTACACAACAAAAACTTGCTCTGGCTTAATGTTCTTGCGATTAAATAAATAGTCATTTCTCACTTTCCATGAACACCAGAAAAAAGTATAGAGATTAATAGTTGAAATGTGAGGGTGATTGGAAGAAAGCAAATACTGTATCATATCGGGTATAGTTTGATGTGTGGCAGCTAACATTTCAGTTCTGATGTACCAAGGATGTGAAAACCAAGCCGCTTTGGAGAAGTGACATAAGAACAACATGTGCATTTCATCCTCTTCCATGCCACACCTGGAGCACTCAGATTTTATATGTTTGGAAAACTTACCTGCTCTTTTCCCAGTAGCTAGGGCTCGCCGAAGTAGTCTCCAAGCAAAAGTTTGAACCCTGGGTAACATCATTTTTTCTGCCCAAACCTGATTGAGAAGAGAGATTACCTGTTGTGGCACTGGCTTAGGTCTCTGATTAATAGGGAGCTCAAGATTTTTGTAACAATGCTTGTAGGCACTTTTGGTTGAGAATTCACCTGCAGGGGTTAGCTTCCATACAAGCAAATCATGGCCTAGAGAATCAACTATAGGGGTTTGCAAGATGACAGCCGCAGTTTCAGGGGTAAACAAGGTATTAACTAGTTGGGTGTTCCATACCTTTTGATTATTGGACCACAAATCTTTTACCACAGCTGGATAGGAGTAAGGTGGTTGTTGAATATTCAAATTGTCATAAATATCTTGCCATTTAGAGAACCATGGAGAGCTTCAAATGGAGGAGCTTCCATCCACAAGTTGATAAAAAGATGCAGAGCTCAGTAGATGTCTTACCTTCAATATGGCTCTCCAGAAAGCTGACTTAGGCATATTGGCTTCTGCTCTCCAAAATGAGGTATTTGCATAGTAGTTTGACTTGAGAATAAGAGCCAAATTACTGTTAGGCTCCTTAGCTATTCTCCAAGCTACAGAAAGAATTAAACTTTGGTTGATGGCTTGTAGATTCCTAATTCCTAGGCCTCTTATCTTCTTATCTGTGCATATGTCCGCCCAGGCTCTCAAACATAGAGCCCTTTTAGTAGAGTCATCCTTAATACCAGCTGAGTAACATCCAACAGCCAACTCAAGGATAGTCATCATACAGCTATGGTATTGTTTACTCAACCCATGAAAGCTCCAGGTTACAGAAAAGCAACTGAAAGAATACAAATCACAAACACTCCGCCTCGATGAAGCTACATTATTAATCATTTTCTCAATCACAAAAGCTTACTAAAAATTGTCTTCGCCACATACATGGCAGCGAAAATAAAGGCAAGCGATAGATACAATGCCATAAAGGCAAGCAACCTCAGGAAAAATCTCGGCCTGGAAAAAGAAAAAATACTTATCAGGAATCAGAACAAACTTGACCTCGTAATGGACTTATAAAGTGATTTGAAACTACACCAGTGAAGCACCACTAATGTAGAACCGGGCTTTAGCGCCGGTTCGTAAGGGCCTTTAATGCCGGTTCTACAACCGGCACTAAAGAGTGGAGACCAAAGCCCCCCCCCCCTTACTACTGGGCCAATAGCTCCTGTGCGACGTTTTTCATGCGAATTGGAAGGAATGTGGTGTAGTTCGAATGAATGGTTGTGATGCGACGTTTTAGAAGCAAACAATAGCTCCAACACGACATGGCTCTGCTTAACCATGAAATGAAAAGCACGAGGGGTTAGCGATACAGTAGCTTAAGTATACTGTGTGGTTGAGCTCATCGGGCATTTTAGTTCTTGACCATTTAGAGTTATTCAAAACCTGCTGCCAGTCACGCCATAGCCCCCCTCTTTCACGCAAGAGTCCTCCCATTATTTTAACAGCAATTGGTAAACAACCACATTTATGTATAATTTTAAGTCCGATATCCTTTAGCGTATTGATCTGGTCTTCATCTATCTCACTTGAGCATGCCTGCGAACATACAGTACAAGGGACCGATGCAGTTAATTAACTCTTAAGAGGGCTAGTTGATGTATCTGTCCATTTATCAAGGTATGAATGACTATGTAATAAATACTCAAAGTACATGAAGTACATGCCCAACAGAAAGGTTACTTGTCCTTCTCCTACATATCGAAGATTTCTGCAGTGAATTCCACATGTAACTTACATACTTTATGTCTAGAAAACCATTTTTCTTTCCTTTTCTTTTTACAAGATGGAACATACTGCTACAAGAAATTATCTTATCACTGTTTATAGGAAGTAACTCTAAATTTAGCAGCGTATGTTTTATTCATTTTCATATTTTATGGTAACAAGAAATCATCTTATCTCCCAAGCGTCTAAAATGCATAATACTATGTCAAACATTAATTACTAAATTTGTATGCAAAATTACTGCCAACTTCTAGTCTAGTTATTTTCATGCTATATTATTTTGTCATACTGAATTTGTATGCACCGAAATTATTATTTTTCTGTCTTAAAATAACTTTTCATTTATATTATGTCCTATGACATTGTTGAGTAGCTGAGCACTTAGATCTTCGTCCCATATGTTTGAAAACGAGACTAGATATTCACAAAAGTTTACTTGCTACATGAATATACGACCCATGTCTCTTAACTGGTAATTATCCAAATTTTTAATCATTTCCTGTTTGGCACCATGCTTTGTTGGTACTTGCAAAGTAATCTTAGCCTTACAACATTACTGACATTTCTTAGCCTCCAAAAAGTAATAGTACATAGAAGTCACTAAATTACATAGTACTGTTAATAAGTAGATTTCCTAACATTTCTCATAATTAACTACTCCCTCTGTCCCGTAATAAAAGAGCATTTTTTACACTATACTAGTGTCAAAAACGATCTTATATTATGGGACGGAGGTAGTACATAGTACTGTTAATAAGTAGATGAAGATAATGAAAGATATTAGAGTTTAAATAAGAACGGACCTGCTTCTTGAGCAATGACCAAGCGTCATCAGGCGCTAATGTGTTGACGTGGTGGTACGGCCATATAGCTTTCACCCCTCGGGCAACACCTTCATCTCTGGTAGTGACGAGGACTCGGCTGCCTGAAGCAGCAGCATTGACTAATGGTATTTTCAGCACGTCACCCCATGCTCTATGGTTGCACACATCATCCATTACCAGAAAGGTCTTGTGGCCAATCAATGTGTTCTTGAGGGTTTCGTGAAGGCTGGTCTTTGCACTTTCAGGTGGTTGGGCATCTCCTCCGGCTTCGATGATGGCCCTTCTCAGCAGATCAACATCACTGAAGTTTTGGTTGACGCTCAACCATATCTTTTGGGAGTGTCTAATCTTCAGACGTCTGATTTTGATTTTGGTTTAGGTTGAATTTTTGCCTATAGTAGGGTGACATGTGTCACGAGTAGTTTCTGCGTTTTGTCCATGATGAAGTTTAAAAAAGGTTGAATTTTCATTTTGTCAAATTTGTACATGGCCTGCGCGGCCCGCCCATCAGCGTTTCCCTCCTGACGCACGCTGATCCAAACCCGCTTACACTCGAACCCGTGAAAACAACAGCGATCCATTCATGCTTCTCGGCTTACACCGCCGCCCCCACACCCCTCCCTCCATTGTCCATTCACACACACAGAGCACAACACAGGCATGCAGAGAGCTAACCAGGTCAAACTGCAATAAAATAGTAAGAAAGAAAAATACAGAGGCAAAGATAATACTGGATCATAGATAGAAGTATCATGGCGAGCAACTGGGGATGGTGTTGCACTGTTGCATACGAGCCTGATGATCACCATGGAATTAAAGACTGAAAAATGATCTTGTACAAAGAAATGTGTACGTGGCTGATAGGTTGATAGACTGAACTGAACTGAACTCAACTACAAAATGATGAATTAAATGATGACAAAACCAACTTATCTAATGCAGGCCATACTGAAATCTGGAGATTAAAACTGAAAACATCATGAAAGAACACTAAAGAATTATTGCAAAATGAGAAAGAGGTCTGAACAACACTAAAGATTGCAAAGGCCAACACACTGATAGGATAAAAACCTAAGAAGTGAAACACTGAATAAGCATGCAGACCCTCAATCCCAAATAGGAGGAAAACCGAGTAAGACTAAACAAATAATACTGAATATGACAAACTAAATATCCTATATATCCTATATTCCTATATTCTATCCTCTGAATATGACTAAGGAATTAAGAAAAGAATATGACTGAGAAATAATAATGACTATAACTGAAAAATAAAATAAAAAGACTGAATAAGACTGAAACTAAAATAAGAAGGATTGAATATGCCAACAAGCTAATAGGCAAAAAAAATTAAGGAGGTTGTTTTGGAAACCTACTGTGCTCTGTAATAACAAAAAGAAATACCGAGGGGGTATTATATAGGGGATATGGGGTCAAAACTCTCAGGAAAACATAAAAACACACAAAAAGGGTGGTACAATTTGTAGATAAAACAGAACAAAAAAGAGAAACACTGATAACGGACCACTCATATTCATAGTTGATACTATTCTGAAAGAGGTTCTAGTTGCTACAAAGGCACACGCGCGCCACAACAAAAATATGATTCACCTAAGAGAAGTCTGAATGAAGTCGCAAACAGCAACAACAAAATAAAAGTAGTCGAAACTAAGGGGGACTACATATGGTGAAAATACGGAGAGGCTGGAAACACAGTGGCTAACTAAAGCTATCATGGTCGTGTATGCATGTCCTTTTCTGCACTTCAGGTCAGCAACGAATGTGAGCCCCTCATAGGCCTCAGAGACCAAACTGTCGCCGGCCATGTTGTTGCAACCCTTGCGTTGCATGGGCCAATTTCTGTACCAAAATAAAGTGCAGGAAAAAGGATAAGCAATGGTGAAAAGATTGACAAAGGGGAGAAAGAAAAAAGAGTATAAATTAGTGTTTGCACAAAAAGATTGTTGCCACTGATCTTTCGAAGTTCCTTGATAGTGTCAGCCAAACCCCAAATGATAAGCCAGTTGAATTGTTAATTGCGCAGTCAGACATGCAGATTTGGCATGCCATTCTTTGTTGCGCGCATGGTCAAAAACAAAAAAAGGTTTGTGTCAGTCTAAACCAAACTAAAATTTTGAAAAATGTCGAACTATGAAAACCGATGCAAATGATGCCGCTGGCTGCTGAAAATGACTGAAACCTGAACCAAAACCACATATCTAATCCTACATTCTGAAGACAGCTGTAGAAGACACACAAATAGCGAAAAACTAATCACTTAACTTCAAGAAGGATCCTGGAAAAACTAAGAAAATGAGTAGATACTTACCGGGGGGAAATGAGTAGAAATGCATGTAGAGGGATGACTGAATACTACTCAATAAAGAATGAGAGAACAAAGTAAAACACTCCTAAATCATAACCGGGGCACTGGATAAATAATGAAATGATAAACTAAAATACACTGAGAAACAATTAAAAATAACTCACTAGACCGAGAATCAATTAAAAACTGATACACTGATAAATACAGACAGAAAAAGAATGTACTGAAATAACTAAAATACTAAAAATGACCGAAACAATGATGGAATTAACAATGAAGAATAATGAAAACTAATGATGGAATCAACAATGAAAAACGAGAACTGAGCAGACATGAGACAATAGAGAATAATCACTGAAAAAATGAAGAGTAATCACTGAAATACTAAAATCATGGAGGCTGATAATAGAGAATACATGGAGACTAATGACTAAAAACACTACTAAATAATAATCGATGTCTGAATACTTATGACAATTAGCACACAAACGAAATCTGAAAAACTAATGGTTGAATGACATGGGAACTAATGGAGGCTGAAACATGACCACTGAATATGAATGAATAGGCTCAATGGTAATGAAAAAGCGATAATGTAAGAGTGAAGAACTGACAGAGCCTAATGATAATAAGAATGAGAGAATAACTGACACCTAACATGATTGAACGAGAAAATGAAAACTGAAGAAAATGATAAACACATAGACAGACTCCTCCTAGAAAAACTGAAAAAAATGAAAGACTAATCAATGAAATAACTGGAGTGAAGATTAAAAAAAACTATGAATACAGATAAATGACTATGAATGATACCTGAGAAATAACTATTAATACAGATAAAAGGGAGACCGAAGAATACAGATAAATAACTATGAATGATACCTGAGAAATGAACTGAGGAGTGATGAATGACACTAACTGAGAAATGTTGAATGACAATACTGAGAATTTCAGGACAGGTAAATACAGAATTATAAGAACATTTAGAAAATAAGCTGAGGACTCAATATTGACTGGAAAAAAATGACTGATGAAAACAACTGACAGTAACTACAAAATAAGAAAGTATGATTAAAGCTGACAATGATTATAATTGAAGAAAAAAAAAGTGATATCGACAGCTCACCGAAAAACTGAACAAATAATGTTGTCACAAGGCCTAGATCCTTCAGGTACATAGTTTCCCCCGCGCATGGTGATGAGCAGACGATCTGAAATTGACATTCACAACTCACTGAACCTGAAGCATCGTTAACTGAACCCAAAATTTCACACAGCGAGCAGGACATTTGGGGGGAATCGATTTTTGCAGACTTAAATCGATCACTTGCAGCAGCTCTGACACTGGCATATAACTACATTGGAAGAAAATTGTGGGTGGAGCACTTGACGAGAGGGCGAAGATGACAAAATGCGCGGAGAGTTGCTCTGACATTACGGCATGTTGGTGACAAAGCTAGAACGATATAGACGATGAAACGCACGGAGCTTAGAGGGGGTACACAGAGCGAAATGGCTTGCTGTACCTGCCTCGCAGCCGGCAGCGACCGGTGGTTCCGCCCCGCCGGAGCACCACTCGCTCGCGGCGGGCCCCACGCGAGATCCCCTCTGGCCACCTCTCAATCTCATCCATGTCATTCCTCCCGCTATTCACCGGCAGCTCGCCTCCCTTCCGCTCTCCTCTTGCTGCTCACCGGCTACTCCCCTTCTTGCACCGCCTCCCCTTCTCAAGCTAAGCTGGCACAACGACGAACAGGCACGCCGCCTGAAACCGGTTCGGGTTCAAAGACACGGCAAATGAAAACCGCAACCCGGAAACCCAACTGATGGTCACGGACCTCACAGGCAAAACCATACAGCGTGCACTGAGATTCGTATAGAATCGGACGGCGATGAAATCCGACCTGAAGCCAAATCAAAAACAGATGACTGATTTTTAGTAAAAGTGTATCTTTTTGCTGAATTCACCTTGGATTGCCTCGTCATTGAAGACCTTCTGGGCGAGGGTGGTCTTGCCGATCCCGCCAACACCTACGGTAGCAACCACCTTGATGCCATTGTTGTCATCCTTTCCCCTCTGCATGATCTGGGCCACTAGTGCTTGTGTATCTTCTTCAATCTTGTCCCCACCAATAGCCGACCGGTCAAAGTCCCCTATCGTCTCCCGGCTTGGATTACCATGGTGAGAGGCGTGGGCATTTCTGCTATGACAATCCTCATATGACCCAAGATTGATGAAGTTGAAAGGAGCGCTGCGCTGCTTGATGGAATCAAGCCTCTGGTTGAGCGCCTTGATGCGGGTGCCAATCTCACGAGCATGGAAGGGATTCCGCATACAGAAAAGCAAGGGGTTGCAACACCCTGCATCCGCAGAGGAAGACCCACGCTTCTCCATGGCCTTGAGCTGGCAGAGGTCAAGGATGTCAGCAGCTTCATACATGGCGCGTTTGAGCTGCCCCACCCAGACTTGGACGGTCTCGTCGGTGATGTTTCTCCTATCGGCGTCGGCGAGGAAGTTCTTGAGGTCCTGAAGCCTGTCACCCAACTTGTCGATCTCGCCAGAGACGCCCAGCATCGTTCCGATCTCATCTTGTACGACCTGCTTGAGGTAGTCCCCGATGTAGGATGCAAAAGCATCCAGCACCATCGCCATCGTTTAACTTGCTGGTCTTTTTTTTGGGTGAATAGCTCCCATGCGACGTCGTTGGTGTGAACTGTCTCTCATGCGACGTCGTTGGCTGTAATAGCTTGCATGCGACATCTTCGTTGGAAAAAATAGCTCCCATGCGACACACCATTTACGCGGCTAGTTGGCTGTCCGTTAGGCTGAGATTTGGTTAGGACACGGGGGGTTATGTGCTCTGACTGGTGGGGTCCACCTATGGCCACGTAGTCAAGAGTCAACCGTCCACGACTCGACCGGCGACTGTGTGACCGTGCTCGACTCGCCCGTGCTGGACTGGGCGAGCGGCGCCGCCGTAAGCAACTTCTCCAGCAGTGGTTTCTTCTCCGCGGTGGTGGAGCGCATTTCTCGGCAGCGGCAGAGCTATTGCGAGGTGAGCCCGAAACCCTAGTCCCACTCCCCGATCTGTGGCCTCATGCTGCCCTCTGTTTCTTGGCGATTTAGAATCGGGCTCCATTGGATCCGGGGGTTGTTTCTTCTCCGCGGCCCGGTGGTGGAGCGCCTATCCCTGCAGCGGCTATTGCGAGTGAGTATTTTCCAAACACTACTCCCATTCCACTGAATTTTGAATAAATCTGTGGCCTCATGCTGCCCCTGTTGCTTGATTGGATAGGAGATGGAGCGAGGGCTAGATGAGATGGAGCGAGGAGACGGGCTGCCCCGAGGAGACAGTGCTTCAAATCGGTAATGGCACCCTCTTTTCTTGGCGATTTAGAATCGAACTCGATTTGGTAGTGACTGCCGCCGCTGCCTGCCATTGACAAAACAGGGGAGGTTCAGGTTCTGCCACCACATTCGCAATTATAGTGGAATTTTTTCCCTGTAAAGCCAAGCTCAGTGATGGCAGTGTCCAAGACATTGATAGAGATACCACCGTGAGGTTGGATGTCGATTTTGCAGATGTTGATCCCCAGGAATTGGAGATCATGAAGGAGAAGGCCGTGGGCAATTTGGTGGAGAGAATTGGGGAGAGTATTGTGTGGGGTCCAGAACAAGAGGTATCTCTGCAACGTTTCGATAACTATAATGGTGAATATGTGAGAATTGAAGATGGAGAATCCATGGTTGCTGAAATTGATCAGCAAGGAGGATGGGCAAGCAAACAAGTAACATTTTATGCAGAGCTAATTGATCTGCAAACTCATTCCAGAGTTGGTTATGTGCCATCAAAGATGGCTCACAGATGGAAGATGATGAGTGGGCTTCACAAAAGAAGATGTTGGCATTGTTGACTGAACCGACTATAGTAGCTGAAGATACTGGGATTGATGCAGATGGAGAGGAGGGAACCCATGGTGCTAGGAAGATTGTTGTTGACTGGAATGTAGTAGAGTTGAATGAAAAAACAGATTTGGTCATTACACCAATATCTGACATTGATATGGCCGAAATGTTTGGCATTCAAGT
Organism: Triticum turgidum subsp. durum; assembly: GCA_900231445.1. Taxonomy (NCBI): domain Eukaryota; kingdom Viridiplantae; phylum Streptophyta; class Magnoliopsida; order Poales; family Poaceae; genus Triticum; species Triticum turgidum. Next base: position 721,410,916 of record LT934124.1, on the reverse strand, counting down.
TGATGACAAAGATAAGGAGAAGGATGACAGTTCTTTGCCAGCTGAAGGTAACACAGGCCCTAGAAATGCAAATGAGGATGAAGAACACCTGATGAGAGAGGCTGCAGATGATGTGGATGATGCAGATGATAATGAGCTGGTTTGTTTGTATGACAAAGAGAACCCAGTTATTGAGGTGGGAAAGTTGTGGCCAAGCATGAAGGAGTTTAGGATGTCTTTCAGGACCTATGCAGTGAAAAAAGAGTTTGATGCCAAGACTATGTGGATTGATCGAAAGAAATTTTATGCTCGGTGCAAAGGTTATGATGGTGGTGGCAATCCTTGCAAATGGTACTTGTCTGCCAGACTACAACCTGATGGAAGTACAGTAAGGGTAAATCAAATACCACACCAGCATACATGTATGACCACTTCACAGAGAGTTTCAAAGATGACATCACAGCTTTGGGTTACAGAGAAGATTACTCCTATTTTAGCCAAGACTCCAAACACTACTGCAAAGAGGCTTAAAGTTGACTTGGAGAAGTTGTACCCCATCCAGCTGCAATATACCACAGTGTGGAAAGCAAAACAAAGGGCCATGAAATCATTGTATGGTGACTGGGCAAATACATTTAGGATGTTGTATAGTTTTAAAGCAGAGGTGGAGAAGAGGTCACCTGGGAGTGTAGTGGAGATAGATACAGAGGTAACAGAGGATGGCAAGGTTTTATTCAGCAAGTTTTTTATGTGTTTGAAGCCTTGCATAGATGGATTCAAAGCAGGTTGTCGTCCATATTTGAGCATAGACTCATCTTTTTTGACTGGAAAGTGGAATGGTCAGTTGGCTGCATGCAATGCTCTAGATGGACACAACTGGATGTTCCCAATTGCAATAGGAATGTTTCAATCAGAGACAGAGGCATCATGGATATGGTTCATGATGCAACTGAAAAGATGCATAGGGCCAGTTTCTCCATTGGCCATCCACACAGATGCATGTAAAGGGTTGGAAAATGCAGTAAAAAGTGTTTTCCCCCATGCTGAGCAGAGGGAGTGCTTTGGACATATGTGGATGAATCTGATAAAAAAATTCAGAGGAGATGAATTTGGGCGCATGTGGCCAGCAGCAAGATCCTACACCAGACAGACACATTCCTATCACCTTGGTAAGATATTGGCATCATGTAGTGATAATGAATTTGCTTCATGGTTGAACACCCACCATTCTCTGTTGTGGTATAGATCAGGTTTTAATACTGCCATAAAATGTGATCATATCAATAACAACTTGGCAGAAAGTTTTAACAACAAAGTGAAGCATTTGAAAGACTTGCCTGTGCATGACATGGTGGACCAAATAAGAATCATGATCATGCGTTTGTGGGAGTTGAGAGGAAAAATTGCTAATATTTTGGAAGGAGACAAGCTTCCAGCAGTGGTACAACAGGTGGTCAACAGGAGTAGAAATCTTTCACATCTATCTGTTGAGAAATCTTCCTTGTGGGGTGCTGAAGTTAGAGATACAAAGAGTGGCAAGAGGCATGTGGTAAATACTGAGTTGCATGAGTGCACTTGCCAAGAGTGGCAACACACTGGAAAACCATGTGAGCATTCCATACTTTTTTTGGCATCTAAACCCAGGTTAAATATGCACCCATATTTGCATGAGTATTATTCAGTACAAAAATTCAAAGCTGCATATGCAAGTCCAATTCCTGCACTGACTGACCAATCTCAGTGGCCTGAGGTGGAAATAGAATTTACCTTGTGTCCCCCTGTCACTAGAAGAAAGGCTGGGAGGCCTAAACAGAGCAGATTCAAAGCTTGGTTTGAGAAAGGTGGTTGTAGTAAGAAGGGGGAAAAGGAAAAGGAAAAGAATGATAAGCCCAAAAGGGCTCAAAAAGGTAACAAAAATAGGTGCAAGTTGTGTGAGGTACTTGGGCATAGAATTGGTTCATCCAAGTGCATCTACACTCCTCAGAGGCCAAAGTATGTTTATGTTACTGTTTTTGCAAGTTTTTGATTTTGCTACTTGTTCTAGTATCTAACCAAGTCAAATGCTTTATTTTTTAGGAGGAAGCGTGCAGAAAAAGCCCCACCGCTTGTTGTTGAACAATGCTGGCCAGTGAAAAAAGCAAGACTCAGTGGCTATAGAAGGAAGAGCACTAAGCAGATAATGTTTGGTGACAAAGATATGGAGCTAACTGAAACTGTTACTGCTGAACATGAGCTAAGTGTTTGTGTTTTGGATGATGTGATGCATACTGAATCTGTTTTGCAGACGCTAGGGCAATCTGAAACTGTTGCAGATGAAGCAACTGTTGTGCTACCATTCGAATCTGCTTTGACAACTGTGTTGCCATGTTTGGAGGTTGTGCTGCCAAGTGTTGAGTTGCAAACTGAAGTAGTTGAACAATGTGTGCCATCTACTCAATCTGCAGAAGTGCAAACTGAAGAAGTGAGACATGGTCAGGTGCAAAAGTTGAGGGGGCCAAAAAGCAAGAGCATCAGCATCAACAAACTACGCGCCGTGGAACCAAACGGTGGAAAAAAGCAGAAGAAATCGAGTGGTAGAAAGAAGCAGAAGAAATAGAGTCGAAAACATTCAAATTTGATGTGAAAACTTAAGTTTGTTGTCATTTGATGTGAAAACTTATGTTCTTTCATCTGATAACTTATGTGCTATGATGTTGATTTGACTTGAAATAAAATTCAAATTTGAACCGATATTCAAATTTGAACCTATCTTCAATATTTTTTGAGTTCATTTGTTTGTTCTGTGATGTTGCATCGTTTTATGTACTACTATGCACTTTAGTTCATAAATTCAACCCTTTTTGTGAATTCCAACTCATAGTCACGGACAATGTTGACCAAACAGGCTCCAAAGTAAGGGAAAACGGCCCCATTTCTAAGCAAGTTTTTTTCGACCTTCTCAAAATCACCCAAAAAAGATTTTCTTAGCTTATATTATACCTATATAGGATCAATACGAAGTCTCACCTTTTTTTGAATAAGTATTCATATTATTTAATTTATTTTTGAAAAAACACCCTTTAATACAAAGTTAGCAATAAAACAAGTTTAAAAATTTTAAATGCAAAAATAACTTCAGATCCTCCTTAGTCACTCTAAAATGAAGCTAAGGTGATGTTTTTGATTTTTTTGCATTTTCAAAACCTCAAACCCTCTTCTCACTCCTGTGAACTCCATGCAACCTCAGTCGAGATAGTCCAATTTGTGAAGGTTTTTTCAAGCAAAGATCATTAGATCAAGTTTATCATTTTATATCATAACTATGTAACATAAAAAGGCTATATGCGCAGGTTTTTCATTTTTTAGATTTTTTTTGAATTAGTTATACACATTTGAATGTTCGGTCAAACCTTTCAAAACCCCATTGACTGCCTCCAAACCCCATGTAACCCTAGCGCCAAACGTCCACCGTCGATCTAACCCTAACGCCAAACTGCGGCCGTCGGATAGGCCTTCTAGAAGGATTCCGTGGGGGCGATCCGTGGGCTCCAATCTGATTGGCCACCGTTTTTTCTCTCTGACGAACAGATAACATTGAGCGGGGGATCATCTAAGTGACCGTTGGGCCGAGCGGATCGGGCCCGGCAGAGCCTGGCGTGCGTGCGCACGGCCGTCGAGAGGGGAATGGGCTGCATGCGAGAGGGTCAATGACATGTGGGCCATCCCTGTCCCATGCATGCCATGCAACGTCGCAGCCTAGCTATTCTTTGCTCGTGAACACCTAGCCCGCCATTGCATGCACGCATCGACGCAGTAAAGCACGGCAGGGGCGCAGCGTATAGGTACGTCGCATCTAAGCTATTTTAACAAATGCATGTTTGAACGAGACGGACGCGTCGGTGGTGCAGCTCCTTTTTCAGTGTCACACGCGGATGAACGAGCCTGTTTCCCACGAAACGATGCAACTCGCCTGTGCTGCCCGTGCCTCTTTGGATGCTCTGGCCGCCGTTTTTTGAATTAATGCCCGCAATTACTAATGCCAGTGCGAACGGAGAAGAGAAAACGATCCAGAAGGCACCGTGTACACATTGACCACAGCTGCAGCGCGGCTATAAAAGGGCACCATTTCCTCATCCTCTCACACTCATCTCTCAAGCCTCCTCCCCTTCTTCTTTTCGAGCCAAATCCCACTCGAGCCACCATGCAGTTCAACGGCCCTACCTACCGTCGCCCTCCCACCGTGCCGGAGAGGCAGTACCCGGCCGGAGTCGTCATCGAGAATAGCCTGAGGGTGTGGGCCATCTCTAGGTGGAGGGGCCCTAGAGAGTTCGCTCGCTTCTTCCTCCAAGCCGGCTACCGCCACCTCCCTCCGGGCACTCCGCCCATGGTCCACCTCCACGAGCAGTACGATGGCAACGCCAACGGCCTCGTCATCGGCCTCCACGTCACCTTCACCAACCCCTACGACGCTCACCACCTCCTCGGCCAGGTGTTCTGGTGTGGATGCGAGTTTATCGCGTTCACGACCTACAACATCTTCACCAACTTCCACCACATCTTCCCTCACCCCAACGGTATGCACACCCTCCCCTACCAGATGCCGGAGGATGACGAGTGAGGGGCCCAAGGAGGAGGGGCCAAGGAGTGGCAAGGAGGAGGGGCCAAGGAGTTGTTCAAGGGGCGAGTCTTCTATCTATCTAGTTTGGGGCTCTAGTTTGTGTTTGTGTTGGTTCGGGCGTGTGTGCCCGTGTCTTTTATATATCTAGTTTTAATTATTTTACTTTCATGTTTTATGAACTATATGTAGTGGGGGGATGCCCCTCTATATGTTTTATCTATCTATGCTACTAGGGTACCCGATGCCCCACTATCTATCTATATGTTTTTTCGGTCCTAAAGTTTCTCCATTGCATTTTATTTATGTGGCCATGTGTACTAAAAAACAATTGTTCTGGTATCTAAAATGTGCAAGTGTTGTTTGATGTTTAAATCATGCTTGCTATGTCATTTTTTGCTGCCAAACATGGCATTAGCGAGAAAGGTCATTTGGGCACTGAATGTATTAAAGTATACACCATATATAAAAATGTCTAGCCAAAAGATTTGGGTGTACACCCATGACCAAGTATGGATCCGCCCCTGGTTGTAAGGGGATGCCCCTCTATGTTGTAAGGAGATGCTACTAGGGGCACACTAGATGTCTTCTTTTTTGGGCACAACCTTTTTCGGTTTAAACACACGAGTAAAAACTTTGAAAACACCATAGCACAAGTAAAAAAATATATTAAGAAATGGTGCTTGGTTGAAATAAACTAGAACCAAACAATTGCAACTTTTTTGGTTCACAAAGACTGCTCAAATAATTATCTCAAATAGCTTATGCATAAAAATATCTCAAATAATTATCAGATGAGTTATCTCAAAAAAGGTGACTGCAGGAAACTTAAAATTTGTGAAATGATCTAAAGCCGAAAAGATATATCGATGTCAATGACCGTGTGCACTTTTTTTGCACTCCTTTTATCAATGGGCCTGGATATGTTCTATTCGGCCCTGCCTAACTTCTATATGGGCCTGGCCTTTTCGGGCAACTGTGGACGAACCTTTTTTTCCTTTTCTCCCTCTACCACTGAAACTGAAACTGATGACGAACTGAAGAAATAAAAAACGGGGCCGAAACAGAGTGGAGAGGACATGCTGAATTCATACAGCGTAACACTTTTATTCAAATGTACATATCATCCCGATTACAAATGATGCCCAATCTATTCACTTACGACTAATTATCATCACATAAACAAATACGAGACCAATTACACAAACATAAAAAAGTGCGGCCATGAGCCCCATCAAATTGCCATGCTTCTGCAATTTGATGAGTTTCTTCATCTGCTTGTTCAGCTTCTTCAGCTCTGCCGTCACTCCTGCATCCCCCACAGTAGCACCAATGGAAGGGCGGGCGCCCCCGATGGAATTGCCAGATCCAGGGGCCCCGGATCCAGATGCGCCCGATCTAAACTTGCCCAACTTCTCCGCCTCCAACAGTAAATTGAGCTCCCCTGATGCACCCTCCAGTTGAATCCGCTCTATGTACTCATCTAGCCACTCAAAATGGGTGCATTGCTTCAATTTCTGAAATCGGAAAGATGAACCCTAAATCCCAAATCCGATGGGGAAAAATGGGCAAATATGAAATTGGGAGACAAAAACCAAAATTGGCATATTGAGAAGTAAAATCTCACCTTTCCCTGCTCTGGTTTGCTCTCGCATTTCACGAATTCCCGCCCAAGGTTGCCATTCTTGTCGGTCGTTGTGACTAGCCGCTTCAGGGGTGCGATACGTGGGCATGCAGGGCATCTTGTCATGGGCACTGCGCCATAGCGCGGCCATGAGCGGCGGGAGGCTGAAGCGGAGCTCGACATTGCTAGGTCGCGGCCCGGAACGGCGTTGCTGCGCGTCGTCGCCGGAGAAAAAGAACAACAACGGTCGGGGAGGGGGAGGGGGGAGGATGGGCTCGGGTGCTGCACGGCTCGGGGCACGGCTCGGTGTCCTCTTGTACCAATGCTGACCTGGATAAGTTAGTGGGTCCCATGCTGTGGGTCCCGCTCACCTGACCAATGCTGAGTTGGATAAGTTAGTGGGTCCCATGCTGTGGGTCCCGCTCACCTGATTCGAGTTTTAAACATGTGTCTTTGGATTAGGCAGCAGTGTCGCATGGGAGCTGTTTTTTCCAACAAAGATGTCGCATGCAAGCTATTACAACCAACTATGTCGCATGAGAGACAGTTCACACCAACGACGTCGCATGGGAGCTATTCACCCCTTTTTTTTCTTTTCTTTCTATGATAAGAACCCAAGACAATTCAGCCAAATTTAATTGAATTAGCGGCAAATAAAACATGAACACTACTTTTAGGGACAAATTAAAGTTCAGAAATAGACCACCAACCTTGGCTTTGAGTCGTCGGCGGACGACGGCGGCGACAAATGACAGCACACGTGTGGACAGCGGAGGCGTTTGGAAGTAGTATGTGGCTGCTGGTGGGGGAGAAGCAAAGCATCCCAAATTCCATCCCCACCGGTGGAGTGGAGAGGAGAGGAGCAAAGCATCCAACACATTCCCTTCCCGTCGGTGAAGCAAGCAGCATCTTTTTCTTTTGAGCAAACAAAATCAAAATTTAACAGAGCAGGGGATCGAATTGGATCTGACCTCGACTTTGCCACCGCAAGATAAGGCCTTTTCCCTCGCGCGCACGCCAAATGCTTGCTTGCTTGCTTGTCGGCGGCGGCTACTTCCTTCCGGGAAGGTAGCAGTCATGGCTGGCCGGAGGCCAGTGCAGCAGCAGGAGGCCTCGCCGGGACCTCCGCGGCCACCGCGACGGGGGCTGCCGAGGAGGTGGTAGATAATAATAGACGAGATTCTTCTCTCCAGTGCTCCACATAGACATCACAACACGGCTGAACCGACAACCGTGTCTAATGAGCCCTGCCATGGATCTCTCCCATAGTTTTCTCCCTGTCTCTCTAGATGTTGATCATGCATCGTTCTAGATGCACGTGTCCATCTCCTATTGCTGGACAACTTAATTGTTGCTTTCACACAAACCGCAATCTCCACAAAACATTTTTCCTAAACTCCATACTATAACTGGATATCTCAGATTTTCTTTTTCTAATGTGATTTCCCACATCCCATGAGCCTATTTGTCTGTCATGAACTCTTTATTTATTTTTTTGGCAAGATGTCCGCAAATGCCAAATGTTGCTTATTGCTAGTAGTGGTTAGCCCTTGCCTATGGATGTGAGCTGCAGCCTACTATCAAGGTGGAAGCGGGTTTTCTTCTTCTTTTTCCCCCCTGGATGCCAGGTTTTTTCTCTTCATTCAACCCCACTATTTTTTTTCATAAAGTTGTTTCCTTTTCTTTTTCAAAATTTTTTATATCTTTTTCCCGTAAAAAATGAGTGAACCCTTATCTACTTGACAATTTTTTAAAATCATGTGGATTAAGTTTCTAAATGTGTGATTTTTTAATGATATGTATATTTTCCATATGTCATGATTTTCTTTTAAAAAATTGCATGTGCAAAATATTTAAATATTATGAACATCTTTATACCTGTCAAATACTGTTAGGTATCATGGAAATTTCATTTTGAATGGCATGGACATTTTTCTAAAAATGTGTGAGTATAATTTATAAAACTACCAAAATACTTACCAACTTTGGAAATGCAGGAAAAAACCCACGTAACCAACCCCGCTCAGGAATGCCAGGACTATATCTTGCTTCACGCAAGTGTTTCTTCGGTCTTGCTGAAGTGTTTCCCCTTTTCGTCTTCTTTTCCGCGCTCACTAGCTTTTTTGATCGAATTTGCTCATTGCGATTCTTTCGCTGGTTTAGCTAGGTCTTTTTCCTTTTTTGTTTCTTTTTTTATGATTTTTCTTTGTTTTCTCACTAGTATCTCATGTTTTTCTCTTTAAATATGTTTGTTTATTTCTTTCTTGGTTTTCACTGCTTTCTTGGTACATGGTCAACATTTTTTCTGGATGCATTTAAAATAAATTTGAATGCTCGATTAACATTTTTCAAATACAAAATTGATATTTACTTAATACACGGTCAACATTTTTTGTATATACATTTTCACATTTTTTAAATGCTTGATTATCATTTTTCAACTATAATAATAACATATTTTTAATACATGGTCAACATTTTTTTCTACACACATTTAACATTTTTGAAAGACTTGATTAACATGCTTTTAAAATGCAATATTAACATTTTTTAATACATGGTCAACATTTTAGAGCCTGAAAATAATAGTGTTGTACAGATTGTAGAGCAGAGCCGAGTCGGTCATGAGCTTGCTAATCTCACCTTGCTGAATTAATTAACAGTTATCGTTGCAGGATCGGTGAATCGTTAGATTAATCAACACTTGTCTTCCGTCTACATGGGCGGTTGGTGTGGCTGCAGGTAAAGAGGCAACTTCAACTCTGTTCTCTTCTTTCTTGTCAGATCATGACATGCCAGCTCTTTTTCTGCATAAAGGAATGAATTGTTTCGATGTGAATTCCATAGATGATCAGCGGCAATGACAAGGCCAATGTCGACGCCGTCGTCTGTGGCACGATAACATAGTTGAGGCCTGAGGGACGAGAATCCTTTTCCTCTGAAGCCTCCACAGTTCCATGGGTGTAAACTGAACCAAAGCTAGCAAGATTTAAAGTAGATGAGATCAGCTTGGTTTCTTTCAAGCACGTTTATCCTATCACCTATAACCGAGGGATATTGTAGTGCTTCCAAAATACATTTAACTGACACTAAATTAATATAGAAACTAAGAAGAGGACTGCGACTTGAAGCACGATTGATAACAGACGGAAAAAATAATAGTACCAAATTGATTCAGTGGAGAGGGCGGTCCGATCTCATCTCCTTAGCTAGCTACCATGCACTTTCTCCTTTCCTCGGTCCGCTGGTTGTGCTCGGTGCACTTCCTGTTCCTTGTTTTTATCTCCTGAACTGGATGCAGCTACTGTTAGAATATAAATTGTATAGGGATAGGAAAGTGGTTTAAACTTGTATCCCTATCTATCTCTTCTTCTCTCCCGTATCTCCTGTAACCTCTCGAGAGGATCACGATCGATCTCTCTCTCAACTTGTACATAAGGCTTCGGTCATATAAATACATTGCGGCCCGAGACAAAGGGTTATACGCTTCATCATATGGTCATCAGAGCCCTTCCTCTCGTACGTCTAGCCCTCGAGAAGGAATCCATCTAGTTGATCGGAGAAGAGAGGAACCGAGATCGAGAAGAGAGGTAATCATGTCAGGAACCACGCCATCCACCTCTGCTGCCACCATGCCCACATCCACCATGAGCGCTTTGTCCACTTTATCCGCACCTTCCACCTCCAGCAGCTCGCCCTCTCTCGGTCCGCCTCCATCAGAGAAGCTTACGAGGACGAACTTTCTCCTCTGGAAGGCTGTCGTGCTACCTCAGATCAAAGGAGCACAGATGGAGCACTTCCTCGACGCCACAAGTCCGGCGCCCCCTGCCACCATCACCATCAACAACAATGGGAAGGAAGAGCAGGTCTTCAACTATGCCAGATCGATCTGGTTCGCGCAGCAGCAACAGCTACAAGGGTACCTCATGGGGTCTTTGTCTCGAGAGGTCCTTGCCCAAGTAGCGATGCTCCAGACGCCGGCTGAGGTTTGGAACTCCATCCATGCCATGTTCGCTGCGCAAACACAAGCCCAGAAGATCAACACAAGGATGGCGCTCATCAATCTGCAGAAAGGTAATCTAACCATGACAGAATATCTTGGGAAAATTAAAACCCTTAGATGAAGTTGCCTGCGCCGGTGCACCGCTCGGAGACGCCGAGATCATCTCCCACGTCATCACCGGCCTCGACATCGGTCGTGGGCGTGGACAGCAGTGGCGCGGACGCGGAAACAGCAGCGGCGGCGGGCGCAGTGGTAACCATGGCCAGGCTCGCCCTTGTGATCGCGACAACAATGGTGGTGACCGCGGCAATAACAACTACAACGGCGGCTACAACAGTGGCCACAACAACAACAACCGGCGGCCTATATGTCAGCTGTGCAAGAAATCGGGCCATGAAGTCATTGACTGCTGGCACCGGTACGATGAGGACTTCGTGCCTGATACAAAGCACGCAGCTGCAGCCATGCGGGATCACGGCGGAGCTGATGGTGACACGGTCTGGTATGCTGATTCCGGAGCTACGGATCATGTCACGAACGAGCTAGAGAAGCTTGCCCTCCGAGAGAGGTATCATGGCAATGATCAAATTCACACCGCAAGCGGTGGAGGTATGGACATCACCCACATTGGTCAATCTTCTATTAATTCCCCTAGCCTTAAACGTGATCTTGTTCTTAAAGATGTCCTTCATGTTCCTCAAGCCGATAAAAATCTAGCTTCCATGTCTCGTTTAACCTCCGACAATAATGTTTTCTTTGAAACTCATCCTACCTATTTTTTCATAAAGGATCGGGCAACGAAGGAGCTCATCCATCACGGTAGATGCATTGGAGGGCTATATCCCATCACATCAAGAGTCTTTGATCGAAAGCGTCACCGTCAAGTTTATTCTGCCATCAAGCCCTCCTTAGCCAAATGGCACCAAAGATTAGGTCATCCTTCTCCAAATATAGTCAAGCAAGTAGTCAATAAAGGCAATCTTTCATTGTCACGTAGTTCCGAAAGTGAGTCAGTTTGTGAAGCTTGTCAATGTGCAAAGAGTCACCAACTTCCTTATCCTTTGTCAAATAGTGTGTCTCATGCTCCTTTAGAGCTTATTTTCAGTGATGTATGGGGTCATGCAAGAGATTCTTTTGGTCGCAAGAAATACTATGTCAGTTTTATTGATGATTATAGCAAATTCACATGGATATATTTGCTTAAGTTCAAATCTGAAGTCTTTTCTGTTTCCAAGAATTCCAAAAACTTGTTGAAAGACAATTTGATAGAAAGATCCTTGCAGTCCAAAGTGACTGGGGAGGAGAATATGAGAAACTCAATTCTTTCTTCCGTACCATTGGCATTACTCATCATGTCTCTTGCCCTCATGCACACCAACAGAACGGTTCAGCCGAACGCAAACATCGTCATATGGTGGAAGTTGGGTTGTCTCTTTTAGCTCATGCATTAATGGCACTTAAATATTGGGATGAGGCCTTTATCACGGCTACTTATCTTATCAATCGTCTGCCTAGTCGAGTCATTGGCAACACTACTCCTTTGGAACGTTTGTTTCATCAAAAACCAGACTATAGCTCTCTCAAAATTTTTGGGTGTGCTTGCTACCCAAATTTGCGTCCCTACAATCGCCATAAACTTGAGTTTCGGTCCACACAATGCGTGTCTCTTGGCTATAGTAATCTTCATAAAGGATACAAATGTCTAGAAATCTCATCAGGTCGTATCTATATTTGTCGTGATGTTATTTTTGATGAAACATTATTTCCATTTGCCAAACTTCATCCTAATGCGGGAGCTCTTTTGCGTGCTGAAATCTCACTTCTTTCCGATCCTCCATCTTCTCCTGATCACGGGGGTGAATTAATTAGAACTGATCATGTGGAAAATTCCATGGAAAATTCTGAATCTAATGTTGATTGTGCAGCCACAAGACATGATTTTATGTGTGTAGATGCAGCCAAACCAGGACCAGGCGCCAGATCCCAGGCAGATTCGCCTGGCACTGCAGCCGCGCGATCCGAGGCTGATCCGCGCCGCAGTCTGACGGGTGCGGGATCCCAGGTGGATCGCCACGTGTCTCCCGTGACGCCCGGTCGGATGGCCAACAGCCCGCCAGGCGCGGAGCCAACCAGCGCTTCTGGACCGGTGGCCGACAGCCCGCCAGGTGTGGAGCCCACCAGCATGGAGCCCACTAGCTCGCGCAGCAGCGCCTCGCCCTGCGCCACGAGTCCCGATGCTGCTGGCGACGGGGCGAGCGTGTGTGCCTCTAGGCCGGACGGATCTTCTGCGGTTTCTGGGCCGCACGGATCTTCTGCGGCCAGTACTGCAGCAACTTCAGTTTCTCTCCGTCATACACGATCTCAGTCAGGTATTGTCAAGGAGAAGAAGTATATGGATGGTACAATCAGGTATGATAAACTTAAGCGTGCGTTTCTCACAAGTACTGGTGAACCAACAAATTTGCATGATGCTTTTGCACACAAGGATTGAAAGAAGGCTATGGATGTTGAATATGATGCACTAATTCAAAACAAAACTTGGCGGCTAGTTCCACCAAAGAGGGATGCTAATGTGATTGACTGCAAATGGGTATACAAAATTAAGAAAAGAGCTGATGGAAATATAGACAGATACAAAGCCAGACTAGTTGCAAAAGGTTTTAAGCAAAGGTTTGGTATAGATTATGAGGATACCTTTAGTCCTGTTATTAAATCAGCTACTATTCGACTTGTATTGTCTATTGCTATTTCCAGAGGTTGGAGCCTACGACAGCTAGACGTTCAGAACGCGTTTCTTCATGGTGTTCTTGAGGAAGAAGTGTTCATGCGGCAGCCACCAGGATATGAAAACAAGAACACACCATATTATGTCTGTAAGTTGGACAAAGCATTGTATGGGTTAAAACAGCCCCCAAGAGCCTGGTACTCAAGGCTAAGTACACAGTTGCAAAAGCTTGGGTTTGCACCATCAAAGGCAGATACCTCATTATTCTTTTACCATAAGAGCAATGTTACTATATTTGTTCTTGTTTACGTTGATGATATAATTGTTGCTAGTTCCAGCCCAGAGGCTACAACTTGTCTGCTTAAGGATTTAAAGCTGGAGTTTGCTCTTAAAGACTTAGGAGATCTTCATTACTTTCTTGGAATTGAAGTCAAGAAGGTAAAAGATGGCATACTTCTTACACAAGAGAAATATACCACTGACATTCTCAGAAGGGTAGGTATGGAAAAGTGTAAGCCAGTCAGTACACCTATCTCTACTTCAGAAAAACTTACTGTTGAAAGTGGAGAAGCACTTGGGTCATATGATGCAACGAATTACAGAAGTGTTGTGGGTGCATTACAGTACTTGACTCTTACACGTCCTGATATTTCATATTCTGTTAACAAAGTATGTCAATATTTGCATGCTCCAACTACTGTTCATTGGACAGCGGTAAAAAGGATTTTGAGGTATCTCAAGTTTACAGAGGGACTTGGTCTTCAGATTGTCAAGTCTTCCTCTATGCTTGTGTCAGCTTACTCTGATGCAGATTGGGCAGGGTGTACTGATGATAGAAGGTGAACAGGTGGCTTTGTTGTGTTTCTGGGAACAAAGCTTGTGTCATGGAGTGCAAGAAAACAGGCAACAGTCTCACGGTCAAGCACTGAGGCTGAGTATAAAGCTTTAGCTAATGCAACAGCTGAAGTAATGTGGATTCAGACATTGCTACATGAACTTGGAATTAAAGTTTCACAGGCTGCAAGATTATGGTGTGATAACATTGGTGCAACCTATCTTTCAGCTAATCCTGTTTTTCATGCACGGACAAAACATATTGAAGTTGATTTTCACTTTGTCAGAGAAAGAGTGACACGCAAACTGCTTGATATAAGGTTTATTCCAACAGGTGATCAACTTGCTGATGGATTCACAAAGCCTCTGACAATGCGGAGGTTAGATGATTTCAAGTACAATCTCAACCTTGGCAAATAGGGTTTAGATTGAGGGGGAGTGTTAGAATATAAATTGTATAGGGATAGGAAAGTGGTTTAAACTTGTATCCCTATCTATCTCTTCTTCTCTCCCGTATCTCCTGTAACCTCTCGAGAGGATCACGATCGATCTCTCTCTCTCTCAACTTGTACATCAAGGCTTCGGTCATATAAATACATTGCGGCCCGAGACAAAGGGTTATACGCTTCATCATAGCTACCACTGCTTCTTCTTCCTTATTTTCGTCTCCTAAGCCAGATGCAACTACTACTGCTTCTTGTTCCTCCTCTTCAGACAAACACAGTTAAGATGGAATTAAGATGGAATCATGGAATCAACAGCAGGTAATTACAAAAAAAAGAAGAAGCAAATACGCAAAGCTAGAGTACGAACAAACACAGTTGAGAGTTGTCTTAATTTACCTCCAGATTCAATCAAGTGCTGGGACAGTATATCCCTCGCCCTGACACCCTCCTCCTCATCTGCTACATGCCACACTTGCTTGATCCTGATCACTCGGCATGCCTACACCATCCTCCTCCATGTCTATCACTATGTTATGCAATATACAACACGCGTCGACTGTCCAATACGCCTCAAGCTGATTATTTGGACGCCAGCCTTCTCCCTGTAGGCACTTCCATGTGTCCTTTAACCTTGCTAGCGCCATCAGCGCGATGGCTGCAGCTTCAGAATGTCTCCTGTTGAACTCAACTTTGGCGTCTGAGAGTGAGAGGCCATTCTCCAACTGGTAAGGTGTGAGGAGCCAAGGAAGAAGAGCGTATGCTGTACTACCAATTATGTATTCCCTTACTGCTGATCCACCACCTGATGATATCTTCAGCTTGCTACCATTCAGCCAAGTACCCTTCTCGCAGCGATTGAAGAGATCAGAGTTGCACAAAGCCACCATGTGTTGACAATTGGCATTGTTACGGCCACATGCAAATGTCTCTGAACCTCATATCAGAATCAAGGACGGCTTGCATGAGTATGCCTTCATTCTCTTCATTGTCACGGTTTTGTGATCCAAATGTGATGCGAGGTGTATGTACTACACCACAGCAGTTGGGCATGCCATGGACCTTGTGAAACTTGCGCTTCATCTTCTCCATTTTTTGGGAGGAGTATGACCAACACAAATGGGGCAATGCTCGCTCTGCCATAGCCTTAACAAAACTCTGAGTTACTGGTGAGGCAGTTGACTCGTCAACACCAAGAGAGGATCCTATGGCAACGGGTGATTCACCAGAGTTCAGGATTCTCATAGCAATGGCTACTCCATCCTGCAAAGAAAACACTCTCCCGTCAACAAAGGTGTGACCCCTTGCCATCATATCTTCCAAAAATGGGGTCTTCACCAAGCTGCAGATATAACTGAAGGTACTTCTTCTCATTTTGTACACAGATTCAAACCCTTGTGCATCCACAATAGAAGATGATAAGGTTCCTGCATTGAAAGAACATTGGCTACATAATCTCTAATTTACAAGGCAAGAGGTAACATATTACTCTAGATTTTTCATACTTGAAGTAAAACTGGCAGAATAGGTACAAACAAAATATAGAGATGTGGCCATTAAAGTGTCTGTGTGTGTTATTTTACCTCCACATTCAATCAAGTGTTGGGATAGTGCGTCCCTCACCCTGATGGCGTCCTCGTCTGCTAACTGCCGCAATTGCTTGATGCAATTCTCCACCTCTTCCTCCTCCTCTTTATCCTCATCCATGTCTATCACTATGTTATGCAATATACAGCAAGTGTCGACTGTCTAGTACGCCTCAAGTTGATTATTTGGACGCCACCCTTTTCCCTCCAGGCACTTCCATGTCTCCTTTAACCTTGCCAGTGCCCTTAGCACGACGGCTGTAGCGGCAGAATGTCTCCTATTAAACTCAACTTTGGCGTCTGAGAGTGAGAGGCCATTCTCCAACCGGTAAGGAGTGAGGAGCCAAGGACGAAGAGGGTATCCTCCATCACCAATTATGTATTCCTTGACTTTCGATCCTCCACGTGATGGTACCGTCAGGTTGCTACCATTCAGCCAAGCACCCCTCTCGCAGTACTTGAAGAGATCGGAGTTGTGCAACATGCTTGACTGGTTCATGTTTCGTTGCGATCCCAGTAAAATGTCTGTGAACCTCATATCTAGATCTACCATGGCTTGCATTAGCACGCCATCATTTTCCTCATTCTCATGGTTTTCCGATCCAAATTTCATGTGAGTTGTATGTACAACACTGCAGCAGTTTGGGAGGCCATGGATCTTGTCAAACTTGTGCTTGATCTTCTCCACTTGAGCGGAGCCAGGCAACATGACATGGTTCCTTGCTCGTCCTTCCATGGCCTTAACAACCTCTGAGTTAACAGTGAAACCGTTGACCCATCCACACCAAATGATGATCCCACAATCTCCGGCGTCTCATCGGAGTTCAACATTCTCAAAGCAATGGCGACTCCATCATGGAAAGACAGCACTCTCTCGTCAACAAAGGTGTGACGTCTTACCATCATATCTTCGGAAAGGGGCACCTTCACCAAGCTGCAGATGTAACTAAAGGTACTTCTTCTCATTTTGTACAAAGACTCAAATCCTTGTGTGCCCACCATACAAGATGATAAAGTTTTTGCATGGCAAGAGAAGTGCAAATAGTGGTTATACATAGGCTCTAATTTACAATGCTCAGATTTTTTATATTACTCTAGATTTTCATACTCAGGGTAACAAGAAGGACGAGGGGTTGCAATCAAATCAGAGAGCAGCTATGCATAAAACAACCCACACGTACATCCACCAATGTGGATACAATTTGTGTTGAAAGCCCATTACAACCTTGTTTTTATGTCATCTGAAAGAACTCGTAATTGTGTGAACCACAAAATTTAATGGAATATATTTAGTCATCAAGCAGCATAAATGGATGAAAGGCATGAGAAAATGAAACAAAAGTATATTTGAATCTAACTTGCAGTTGCCACTTCTTGTGTATAACACGTACCATTCGCTTGGGCTGTCAATTTGTTATTTGTGTATAATTTTCCTCGATTCGTTGTTTGTAGTTGGTGTGCTTCTTGTTCATTGTTTTCATCTCTTCGACTGGATGCTTCTTGTTCCTCCTCTGTAGCGAATGTGTGGACTAAACAAGTAGCTGAAAGATGGAATCAATGAGAGGGAAAGAAATATAAAATGAACAGATAAGAAATGTGTTATTTTACCTCGAGAATCGACCAAGTTCTTGGATAGTACATCCCTCACCTTGACAGCATCCTCGTCTAATAACTGGCTCACTTCCTCGATGCAATTCTCCTCCTGATTGCTGAGCATGACTGCACCCTCCTCCTCCATCTCTATCACTATATTATGCATCCTACAACACGTGTCGATTGTCCGCCGCAAATCATGTTGACTATTCGGATGCCAGCCTTCTTCCTGTACACACTTCCACGTGTCTTTCAACCTTTCTAGTGCCCTCAGCGCCATGGCTGTAGCTGCAGAGTGTCTCATGTTGAACTCCACTTTCGAGTCTGAGATGTCATCCTCCAACCGGTAAGGTGTGAGGAGCCATGGACCAAGAGGGTATCCTTCATCACCAATGATGTACTCCCCAATGTCTGAGCCATCTGATACCTTCAACTTGCTACCAACCAACAAAGTACTTTCGCAGGACTTGAAGAGCCAAGAGTCGCGCAAAACATTTGACTGGTTCATGCTACTTGATGCTCCAAACCAAATATTTGTGAACCTCATATCTGGATTAACAACGGCTTGCATTTGTGTGTCAATGTTCTCCTCATGGTCAAGTTTTGGTGATCCAAATTCAAAGTAAGTTGTATGTACAACACCGCAGCAATTTGGCAAGCCGTGCATCTTGTCAAACCTGCACTTGATCTTCTCCATTGCTTGGAAATTGTATGGCCAGTCCAAATGGTGCAACACTCGCTCCTGAATATCCTCAATAAACCTCTGAGTTACCAGCGAGATAGTGGACTCGTTGACACCAAGATAGGATCCTATGACCACCGGTGGTTCACCAGAATTCAACATTCTCAGAGCAGTGGCTACTCGATCTTGTAAAGACATTACTCTCCCATCAACAAAGGTGTGATCCCTCGCCATCATATCTTCCAAAAATGGCAACCTCACCAAGTTGCAAATGTAACTGAAGGTGCTTCTTCTTCTTTTGTACATAGACTCAAATCCTTGTGGGTCCACCATACAACATGATAAGGTACCTGCATGGCAAGAAAATTACAATATGGTTAAATGATACTCCTATGTTGAACTCGAGAAAACATGCATTGGAAAGCAGTAAAAAGACAAAATACTTAGCAACATGCACAAGGAAGGTACATAATATATCTCATCATCACGTAGTATATATGGACGAAAAGCAAGAGATAAAATAACACTAGTGCAGAACCGTCCTTTAGTGCCGGTTCGTAATGGGCTTTAGTGCCGGATCGTCAACCGGCACTAAAGAGTGGGGACTAAAGGTCCCCTCCCTTTAGTACCGGTTCGTGACGAACCGGTGCTAAAGTGCCACCACGTGGCACGAGCTAGGCCCGTTTGCTTGGAGGCCATTAGTACCGGTTGGTAACACCAACCGATACTAAATGTTTGGGTGTTTTTTTAATTTTTCTTTAATTTTGTGTTTTCAATTTAATTTAGTGATTGTTTTACATTATAATGAGTTGTTAAATCATTAGGTGAAAGTACCGCAGATTAGTTTCGACTCGATGCATTATTGGATATCTCTATAGCTAGCTAGCTAGAGTATATGCCATATCCATATTATACTTGATCAACTATAATATATACAGATATGGCATATACTTGATCACTTAGGTAGGACCCATCCAGCTGAAACTAATCTGCGGTTTCTTTCATCAAAAGATATAATAATTAACTAGCTATCTAATCACCACCAGCACTACTAGCTTAAAGAAGAAACATTCACTTGTACCAGAAGCAAAAATATTATCGATCGAGTTCAACATGATTGTCATGATATTATAAGCGTTCATATATAACACCACAAAAGCAAATCACTTTAGTTCAGAACGAAGAACACGGACATGAAAGGACAAGTACTAATTAAGAGCAGCATGAAGAACTAGCTAAATCACTCCTGCTAGCTACTCTCTCTCTGGTAAAATAGCATAGAACATGTATAGCTCTCCTGATTGATCATACTGGAGCATGCCGATGAACCTGTCTCCTAATCGTGGGCTGTGCTTCTCATTGCTGCCCCCTAGTACTTCTCTGCGATCATTAACAATTTTCCTCCAATCTTTCACTATTAAGCATTCATCGCTTCTAGAAATCCTGAATGAAATCATGTGCAATGCAGGATATCTTGGCCGTAAGCTAACAATTGACATCTGACCTTTAGTCTCGATCCTGAGGCACAACTGTCATCGGGAGTCCCTGTTGAAGAACATTGTATAGTACTTAATTGATATACTTAGCAATGAAAGTTTAGCAAAAAAATTATGTATGCAAAATATGCACTGAGGACAAATAGTAAATATCTTACCATCATTCCTAAATAGATGTGACCATAGTTCAATACCATCACTATTGGTCGCACGTTTTGAGTACTAACATTTCTAAGTGTAGGAAGAAAATTTGTCTTGACAGTATGATGATCCTCAAGCCATGAAACATAATGACTTATCTCCTCGCAGTTTAGTTCAGCTCCAGGACAGTAGTAGGTCCTGTCTACCAAGCGCCAGACATATTTGGTTGAATGGAGATAAGCTGTCAATAGAAATTAGTTGTCAGTTATTTTTGAATAAGCAATATCAAAGACAAAAATATAGTTGAGAAGGACTCACATAATGGTAGAACTGGAGGCGTCTTCACATCGACCCATATGTCTCTATTACCTTCAATATCATCTTCCGGACGAATATCAAAGGTGATAACCATACCAGGCTCAAATGCATAAGCCTTGCATTGTGCTTGCCAAGTTTTGCATTCAAAATAGGTGTACGTGTGTGCATTGTATACTTTGACGTTGAAAGTATAACCATCATGCTTAGTTTTCAGGTAAGCTCTCTTTACCTCCATAGTTTCCATATCTTTGAAACCTATCTTATCCAAGACCAAAATTCTTGCATGGCACGGGATGCGCTAGTAGAATAGTGAAAATTAAAAATTATAAGTCAGGCAAATGAAGCATATATAAGTCATGCTTAATTACGAAAACAGACTTGTCGTTGTGACTTACTGTATCGAATTCAAAAGTCTCATCCAACTTGATGCTGAATCGCCTACCATCAACAACGAAATTTCTGTCGCACTGGCCGCGCTGGTCTTCACAGTATTCACACATAATGAAATTTTTTCCGTCGTCAGACGACATTTCCTATGTTCATATTAGGCGAAACATTAATCACTTACTAATTCAATTAATTCAACTACTTCTATTAATTCAACTAAGCATTTACTAAAAACAAACTAGTTATATTAATTCAATTAGTTTAAAGCATTTACTAAAAATAAACTAGTTCTATATATATATTAATTCAACTAGTTCAACTAAACATTTACTAAAAATAAACTAGTTATATTAATTCAACTAGTACAAACTAAGCATATACTAAAAATAAACTAGTTCTATATATTAATTCAACTAGTTCAACAAAGCATTTACTAAAAATAAACTAGTTCTATATATATTAATTCAACTAGTTCAACTAAACATTTACTAAAAATAAACTAGTTATATTAATACAACTAGTTCAAACTAAGCATTTACTAAAAATAAACTAGATCGATCTAACATAACATTTCTAACATTTTAAAAAATAAACTAGATAGTTCTAATTCATCTAAACATTAGAAAACAGAAAATAAGTAAAAAAATGTGTGTGTGTGTGTGTGTAGTGTGTGTAGTGTGTGTGTATATGTGTGTACGTACGTACATGCATGTGTAGTGTTCGTGTAGTGTGTGTGTGTG
>LT934124.1:721353119-721384654 GCA_900231445.1 Triticum turgidum subsp. durum | reverse complement strand
CTCCTTTGTAACGCCCCGGATACAACTTTCCATATTCGTAACTCCGACTCGTGCCATTTCCGGCGATGTGATTTATTTTTCCTCCGTGGTTGGGTTTTTGTCTGTTGTTTTGCATTTTGTTCTTGTTATGCATCTCGTCTAATAGCATCATTCGCATTGCATCGACATCGTTTTCATAAACCTTGCATCCGCTCGTAATTGCCGTGTTCCCCTTGCTTTTGTTGGCTGTTCCGAGACCACCGGGTTTTCCATTCCCCTCTTGTCAACCAACTAACCTCTCTCAGACCCCCTTGCATGCGCGTCTGAAACCTTCCCAGAACCCGACCCGCTCAGTCATTACCGTTGAATTCAGATCATCCCCAAACATCCCTAAAACATCTTCGTTTTCTTATTTGGACTCTCTAACCATTTATTTTCGACCGCTCGATGTAAATCGGAGGGTCCAATTAGACCCTAACTAACCCACTCACTATACATATTAGTCTAACCCGAGATCCTAGCCCTTTTGTCCCATCCTTCCTGATCGCCGCCGCCACCCACTCACCATCATCCTCGGGATCCATCCCGATCCGCCCACCTCCTCTCCCTTGAATTCCCCGTCGATCCAATCGACGCCCGCAGCCTTCTCGCCTGCAGCCACCAACCAACCAGAGCACCCGAGCCTCCCGTATCACTTGATCCAGATCGGATCGAGGCATCGACCTCCTTCTTCGCGTCGTCGCCCTCCTCCTCGCCTCGCCTGGCCACCAGCGACCGGATCTCGTTGGAGCCACCACCCCCTGCACCAGGTCGCTATGCCCCTGCCTTCTTTTCTTTTGCTCCCCATGCTCCACTCTCTCTCAACCTCTCTAATCTCTCTCGCCTCTCCCTTCTCTAGCAGGGACCCAACGCCATGGTCGTCGCCCCGTTGCTCCGAGACTAGCCGCCCTTCCCCGCCGGAGCTGCTCCGTCCGCCGCCCGAACCTGCTAAGACGAGCTCCAGCAGGGCCGCACCTCTCCTCTGTCCCCTCCTTCCCTTCGCTTTCTCTCTCTCTCCCTCTCATATTCCTGCTTCCTCTCTCTCGCAGGGACTAGCAGGAGCGCCATGGCCGCCCGATGCTCAAGCCACCACCGGGAACCGCCCCTCCGCCGTCGCGTTGCTCCGCCCTCGCCGTCGTCTCGCTGCACTCGGATCCGCCGCCGCGCCCCGCATCGCCAGCCGCTGCCCCTGCTTCCTCTCATCAGACGCAGACGAGCGCCAAGTCCCGCGCTCGTGTTGACCGCGTCAACAAGCGGCTCGTCCTGCACCGCTCGCCCGCATCGTTGACCCATTGCCCTGCTGCCTGGGCCTCTCCAGCGCGTCTCCAGGCCCAGCTCCAACACTGCACACCCAGGCCCGCCGCTGCACCTACTGGGCCGAGCCCATGGGTGAGCAGCCCCCCAGCGCCCCTCTGTTTTTTTCACCGATTGGGCCAGACAGATTCGGCCCGTGACTTGTTTTTTCTGTACTGCGAATTTCCTAATTATCCAGAGATTGCCAGTTTTTCAGAAAACCCCTTAATGTTCATGCATCGATAATTAATTAACCATGCATCGGATTAAAACAAATTATATATGTAAAGTGCTTAGAATTTCATCTAGTTTCATAATATTCCACTTTCATCCATGTTTAAAGTGTTTAACATGCTGTTTGTGTAATGCCATGCTAAAATGATTTATTTCATAACTAACTAACCGTAGCTTGGTTTTAAATGTTCTTTATATGTAAATGGGGTGGAAAAATGCCTAGATTAACATGGTGACTTTGTGTTATTGTTTAACAACATTAAAATATGGTTTAGGGCAGAACAGTACCAAATCCAAAATATGCATATGGGATTTTTCCGGAATTATTGTTTGTTGTTCCGGCCTCATTTAAACTTGCCTAAATAGTTAGTTTTATTATGCTTCACCTCCTGCCATGTTAATCAACATTTAATATTGTTGGGTACCTAAACGGGAGCTAACTAAATAGCTGAATGTGGTGTTTCGTCAACATGCAACTCGTTGCATATTGAGCTCCACTTAACTTGTAGTATTGTTTGTTGCACTTTGCCATGCCATGCCCCATTAAACCGGTCATGCATCATATTTGTTTGTGCATCATGCCATGATTATGCTGGTGTGTTTACCATGTTGTTTGCTTCTTTCCGGGTTGCCTTCGGTTTCGTTCCGGAGTTGTGAGGATTCGTTCGACCACGTCCGCTTGTCTTCTTCATGGACTCGTTCTTCTTCCTAGCGGGATTTCAGGCAAGATGACCGCTACCCTGGATCTGACTACTATCATTGCTATGCTAGTTGCTTCGTTCTATCGCTTTGCTGCGCTACCTATCGCTTGCTCTTCCAGCCTCCCTATTTTGCCATGTCAGCATCTAACCTTTTCACCCTTCCTAGCAAACCATTGCTTGGCTATGTTACCGCTTTTGCTCAGCCCCTCTTATAGTGCTGTTAGTTGCAGGTGAAGTTGAAGATTGCTCCATGATGGACAGGATTATGTTTGGGATATCACAATATCTCTTATATTATTAATGCATCTATATACTTGGTAAAGACTGGAAGACTCGGCCTTATGCCTGGTGTTTTGTTCCACTCTTGCCGCCCCTAGTTTCCGTCATACCGGTGTTATGTTCCCGGATTTTGCGTTCCTTACGCGGTTGGGTGATTTATGGGACCCCCTTGACAGTTCGCTTTGAATAAAACTCCTCCAGCAAGGCCCAACATTGGTTTTACCATTTGCCTCACCTAGCCCTTTTTCCCTTGGGTTTTCGGAGCCCGAGGGTCATCTTTATTTTAACCCCCCCGCATCAGTGCTCCTTCGAGTGTTGGTCCAAACTAGAGCCACTTGCAGCGCCACCTCGGGGCAACTCGAGGTCTGGTTTTAGTTGTACGTAGTGTTCATCTGGTGTGCCCTGAGAACGAGATATGTGCAGCTCCTATCGGGATTTGTCGGCACATCGGGCGGCTTTGCTGATCTTGTTTTACCATTGTCGAAATGTCTTGTAAACCGGGATTCCGAGTCTGATCGGGTCTTCTTGGGAGAAGGTATATCCTTCGTTGATCGCGAGAGCTTATCATGGGCTAAGTTGGGACACCCCTGCAGGGTATTATCTTTCGAAAGCCGTGCCCGCGGTTATGTGGCAGATGGGAATTTGTTAATGTCCGGTTGTAGATAACTTGACACCAGATCCGAATTAAAATGCATCAACCGAGTGTGTAGCCGTGATGGTCTCTTTTCGGCGGAGTCCGGGAAGTGAACACGGTTTTGGGTTATGTCTGACGTAAGTAGGAGTTCAGGATCACTTCTTGATCATTGCTAGCTTCACGACCGTTCCTTTGCTTCTCTTCTCGCTCTTATTTGCGTATGTTAGCCACCATATATGCTTAGTCGCTGCTGCAACCTCACCACTTTACCCCTTCCTTTCCCTTTAAGCTTTGCTAGTCTTGATACCCATGGTAATGGGATTGCTGAGTCCTCGTGGCTCATAGATTACTACAACAACAGTTGCAGGTACAGGTTATGCGATGATCATGACGCGAGAACGATGTTTGCTTGTTTTGGAGTTCTTCTTCTGCTTCTTCGATCAGGGGATAGGTTCCAGGTCGGCAGCCTGGGCTAGCAGGGTGGATGTCGTTTGAGTTTCTGTTTGTGTTTCATACGTAGTCGGATGATGCTATTATGTAAGATGATTTTGTATTCATGTGGCATTGTATGCCTTATGTATGTATCCCCATCTAATTATGTAATGTTGATGTAATGATATCCACCTTGCAAAAGCGTTTCAATATGCGGGTCTATCCTTGGTGGGACCTTCGAGTTCCTTTAGGATAGGTTCGCATATTGGGTGTGACATCCTTCTCCTCTTCTTCTTGTTCTTCTTCTCCTTCTTCTTCCTCCTCCTCTTCTTCTTCTTCCTCCTCCTCTTCCTCTTCTTCTTCTTCTTCTTCTTCCTCCTCTTCTGCTTCTTCTTCTGCTTCTTCTTCTGCTTCTTCTTCTTCCTCTTCCTCCTCCTCCTCCTCCTCCTCCTCCTCTTCTTCTTCTTCCTCCTCCTCCTCCTCCTCCTCCTCTTCTTCTTCTTCCTTAAATTATGCATCTGAACGCAGAAAAAATACATTGATCAGTACCGCCTTTCAGCCAAAACGCGCGCTACTGCTACACAGAAGTACATATAAAAAATACATTGATCATCAACGATCTTTTTGTATAGAATCTAAATCGTCAATATGAATCTACCACCGATTTAAGAACCGGCGAAGACTCCTATTGCAGCCACATATCCTACACATAGAGTTCAATGAAGACCAAATGCTTGGGATGGTTTGAGAAGTAACATACTTAAGGTGGTCAAATTCTTGTTAGGGGAGCGAGGTGGGACTAAAAATAGCGCCTGCCACAACCTATTTAGTACCGGTTCGTGCCACGAACCGGTACTAAAGGTGCTGGCCGGGCACCAGCATCTTTAGTACCGGTTCGTGGCACGAACCGGTACTAAATATTCCCAAAGAACCGGTACTAAAGGTCACCTCCCGCCAAGTCATTTGAACCAGCACTAATGGGAGTATTAGTGCCGGCTCATATGCCAACCGGTACTAATGTTTCACATATTAGGTCCTTTTTCTACTAGTGTAAAATAAACTTATAAACTGGCAGAAAGAGTGCTCAAACAAAGTAAGACAAAGCTTGTACCCTTAAATATGGTAGACCTGCTAATATTTGAATCCAACTTGTAGTTGTCTCCTCTCAAGTACAAAACATACCATTTTCTTTGGTTGTCTCCATCACGAGCATATGCCTTAACATGCTCCACTTGGCTGAACTTGTCCCACTCAGTGCCAGATTGTCCGGCGGCTATCGCAGAGAGCAGCCATAGCCTGCAGAATAACTGCAAATGCCTTAGCTTTATGTCTCGCATGTATTCTGGGAATTTTTCCACGGTGTAATCCTCCAGGAACAACCTATCAAGTGAAGTGATACGCTCCAGCACCTTCAACTTTGGGCAGCTAATGATGGTAAGCTTCTGCAGATTTGGGAGATTAGTGATCCTCTCCAGGTCAGGGCATTCAATCACTCGAAGCTCAACAATAGAAAGGAAGCTCTCAATGTAGCTGAGGTTTTGGATATATTGTAGAATTAATATCTTCAAAGAGCTTGCATTGGAGGCAAGGCCTAGAGGAACGTGCCTCAGTCTGCATTTACTGAGCTCAATCCTTCTCAAACGGGGCATGGCTTGTACTTGCTCCTCCCACTCCCACTCCCCCCATTCCACCATGTCGTGCAATTTCAACTCGTTTAACCTTGGAAATGAAGTTGTTGCCGCCTGCACGAATCCAGCCCCAACATGTTTGATGCATGGAGCACGATTGGCTTGTAGGACCTGCAGATTTGGGAGGTGGCACAACCCATTGGGAAGTTGTGTGCAACAGGCCAGGTCATTAATCAATAAAGTATTCAAGTTGTTGAGGGGCGCCATTGATGTGGACATCATCCAAATCGGGAGTTGCCGGCCAAAATACCCATCGATTTGAACATATTCCACAGTAGGTGGAGGGCAGAGCTTATCGTGAACCTTCTCAATTCGTTGTTGCTCCTCCTCAGATACACATTCCTTCTCTTTGATCAACCCATCATCTCCTATTTTACTGGTGCAGCACAGGAGTAGCTTGATAAGATGTGTCTTCTCGGCGAGCCTAGCATTAGCAGCAAACAAGGCAGCTGATACATTCTCTAATTTATCTAATACAAGAACTCTGAGCTGGGAAAGAGGCCCCAACTCGTCCAAACTACACCAATCGCCATCCATGTGGGCTTGAAACTTAGTTAGTCTCCTCATATTTGTCAGACCACAAAACTCTCTAGTTACCATACCTGCTTCAGGAAGTGAAAGTAACCTCAGCTGGCCAATCTTCACAATGCTATCAGGAAGATTCACCAATCTTGTACATCCACCAAGGTCAAGGAATTGCAACAGTTTCATCTTGTCAATATTCCCTGGAAGTACAGATATATCAACATTTACTAGTGTTAGATACCTTAGGTGCTTGAGTTGATGCAATGATTCAAGCAATACAGCCATATTTGTTGATTCTATATGCACAGTCCGCAAACTAAGAAAAAAGTAACCAATGAATCACCAGGCTTCATATTAATCTGGACAGTTGAGATCAATGTTCTCACCAGTTGTTGCGCCTGTAGAGATTTCCAATCAAGTTCACGTGATTGTGATCGGTCAGTTTCTATGGACAAGCGAAGAAAGTTTTGCGAACTAAGTTTAGTAAGAATACCATTTTCTCCATCTTGAGCTATGAGTGCTTCATCTTTAGTCATATATTGAGCAAATGAGCGAACCACATCATGCATATTGCAAATCCATATTTCAGCAAACCCTTTTTCTGGCTCTATAAGGTTCCTAGATACCAACTCCATGTAGTAATTTATTCCCAATTCTTCCAAATCACTAGAGTTTCCATGAATAAAACCTTCACTCATCCACATCGCAACAACCTCATCCATAGTAAATTTTCTACTTTTAGGAAGAAGAGAGTAGAATAGAAAGCACTGCTTAGGTAAGAAGGCATATATTCATAGCTTAAGTACATTGTGTGGTTGAGCTCATCGGGCATTTTAGTTGTTGACCATTTAGAATCATCCAAAATCCGCTGCCAGTCACGTCGTAGCCCCCCTCTTTCACGCAAGAGTCCTCCCATTACTTTAACAACAATTGGTAAACAACCACATTTCAGTATAATTTTCAGTCTGATATCCTTTAGCATATTGATGTGGTCTTCATCTATCTCACTTGAGCATACCTGCAAACATACATTACAAGGGATCGATACAGTTAATTTTCTTTCCTTTTCTTTTTACAAGATGGAACATACTGCAATAAGAATATACTATAGTACTACTCTCTCATCACTGTTATAAGAAGTAACTCCAAATTTAACAGAAATCGTATATTGTTTTATTCGTTTTCATATTTTATGGTAACATGAAATTGTCTTATATCTCGAGCGTCTGTAATGCATAATACTATACGCCAAACATTTAGTACTAAATTT
This sequence comes from Triticum turgidum subsp. durum, assembly GCA_900231445.1. Taxonomy (NCBI): domain Eukaryota; kingdom Viridiplantae; phylum Streptophyta; class Magnoliopsida; order Poales; family Poaceae; genus Triticum; species Triticum turgidum. The sequence continues at coordinate 721,377,580 of LT934124.1, read as the reverse complement.
CTTTGCAAATTCTCTAGCAAAATTACTGCCAACTTCTAGTCTAGTAATTTTCATGTTATATTCTTTTGTTGTATTGGCAGGGGTTCACCAAAATTGTTATTTTTTTGTCTTAAAGAAAATTTTAAATTATATTATGTCCTATGACACTGTTGAGTAGCTGAGCACTTAGATCTTCATCTCATATGTTGGAAAACGAGACTGGATATTGACAAAAGGTTTCTCCCCTCAAATATACGACCCATGCCTCTCCACTGGTGTGTGTGTGTGTCTATATATATATAGGGTGGGTCTATTATGATAACACCCCTTAAGACCTTATTCTGCACACCAAAAAAGCTTATTCTACTAACAGTACCGAGCTGACCCGTAGCTACAAACTTACCCCGCAAAAGCAAGAGACGAGCTGCACGAGGTAAAAAAAGAAACTCCCTGCTCCGGTCCCCACGACCTTCATCAACTCCCTGCTCCCCTCCCAGCCAGCCACCTCCCCACGCAGCGCCCCACCTCCCTCCCCACGCCGCGCCCCACTTCTCCCCCTGCGCCGCCCCACTTCCCTCCCCACCTCCGGAGCGGAGCACCCCTACCCAACCCTTCTTCTCCGACGGTGCCGCCCACCACCACCTCCGGCTGCGTCCCATGGGCACCACCATCTATACCGGCCGCCACGCTCCTCTTTCTCCCACACCATCCAGCGGACATGGCAGGATCCGGCCGCCCTCGGCCCCCGGCGCGGCCTCAACCACCGGATCCGGCCACCGCCGGCCCCTCAGCGCGGAAGCCACCCCGCTCGTGCAGCTCGTCACCGAATCCGGCGAGATCCGCGTGGGTGCCCCTGTCCCGTGCCGCCGAGATTGCCCCTGTCCTGCGCCCTTCCGATGGGAGGATGGGGAGGAGGTGCTTCATCGACGGCGAGGTCAACGGCAGAGGTCGTGGCCCCGCCTCCCCCACCTCGGGCGCGCGGTCGAGGCCCCACGGCGAGGTCGCCACGGCTCCCAGGCTCCCTAGCGACGGACAGGAGGCCGTAGGAGGAGAGTCGGATGTCGCCTGATCCGTTCCCGTGGGATTGGATGCATGTCACGGCGCGGGGTGGGCAGAGGGACGAGGGAGTGTGCTCCCACGGGTGTCCTACCGTCCCTGCGGGATCCTCGTCGGCGGAGGCACGTCTATGCAGTTGCTGGATCCCGGGAAGTCCACGCGTCGCGGCTGTGCAGTACTTGTGTTGTAGCCGTGCAGTTCCCCGGTGACCCACCGCATCGCCAGCCTCTGTGCAACTCGGTTGCCTCTCACCGTGCATCTCGCTTGCCGCCCCCGTGCAGCTCACCTCCGCTGAGCAAACTCTCTCTGGCGAGTCCACATCGCGTCTGCACCACATCGTGCAGTTTGAGTGCAGTTTTTGATTATTTTTGCAGCAGCACATCCATCCAACCCAACAAGTACATAGTTTGTGTGTTCAGTGCAGTACCGCAGTGCAATGCAATGTAGTTTCGGTTTCAGAGTCCCGTTGAAAGCCTCGTGGTGCTATCCTCCCCCATAATTTTTATGTGAATTGTGTGTACAGCCTGTGTAATAGAATTACAAGGCCAAGTTTGTTATAGAAAATGATGCTTAGATGCGATTAAGTGTAAAATCCTATGTGGTTCACTTGGTAAACAAAAGTGTCTGGTATGTAAATTTTTTGAAGCTCACTTTGTAATGTCATGTGGCTCACCTCTCGATAGTTATGTGGTCCACTTACGCTCGAGGTGAAGCTCACTTTGTAATGTCATGTGACTCACCTCTCGATAGTTTTTGCGGTCCACTTACGCCCGAAGTGAAGCTCACTTTGTAATCTCAAGCGGCTCACCTCTGATAGTTTTGCGGTCCACTTACGCCCGATCCGATGTGAAGCTCACTCTGTAATCTCATGCGGCTCAGCTCTCGATAGTGTTGCGGTTCACTTATGCCCGATGTGAAGCGCACTCCACTTCCTCGCCCGACAAAATTTACATCTAAAAAAACACAATGAAGTTCAGTAGCCCGTCTAATGCAGTGCGGTATTTTGTCTGAAGCAGTGCGTTCTTCTGTCCTATGCAGTAAATATGACGATTTTGGTCTCGCGAAGAACAGAGTGTCCGCTTTTCGGTAAAATCGAAACTGCTCCTAAATTGTAAGGAATTAGAGAGAGAGTTCTACATGAAAAAGTTGCGTCTCGTTGATATCTTTCCAACGGCGTATGATTTGAATTATTTCGACTAGCCGTTCGTAAAAATTTCGCGAAAAAACAGCCGCTGCCTCTCGAAGTCAGCCGCACAATTTTCAAAATTAACTAAAAACCGTAAGGAATCTCAAAACCATTTCAGCATACGAAAGTTGCGCCTTGTCCGTAGCTTTCCAACGGCATATCATACGTCTCGTTTTGACAAACAGTTAGAAAACTGGAGCAAAAACAGTACCGAAAAATTCAAAAATTTTGAAAAACAGAGTTCCGCGATTTAGTAAATTTGAAATTACTCTTAAACCATAACGAATTAGAGAAAAATTTATATATGAGAAAGATGCGCCTCGACGGTATCTATCCAATGCCGTATCATTTGCTTCATTCCGGCAAGTGGTTTAGAAAAAAACGCGAAAAAACATTCGTTGCCACTCGTCATCTGCCGCACTATTTTTAAAACTACTATTAAACCGTGTGGAATCTCGAAAAATGTTCAACATGTCGAAGTTGTGCCTAATCCATAGATTTTCAATGGTATATTACACGCCTCATTCCGATAAACGGTTAAAAAATTAGAGCAAAAACAGTACCGAAAAAATAACGCGTGCCGTTTTTTCCGACGAGAAGTTCACTAGTCTCTATTGCAGTGCTCGTCGTCAAAATGATGCAGCACGCTCTCAGTGCCAAAGTGGTGTGCAGAATAGTTATTCTGCTAATATTAGCAGGTCTATATATATATATATATATATATATATATATATATATATATATATATATATATATATATATATATATATATATATATATATATATATATATATATATATAATTATTTCTCAAAGATTGATTAAACAAAATCTATGTGTCTCAATTAGTGTTGTGGCATATTTCCTTGTTGGCACTTAAAAAGTAATCTCGGCCTTACAAAATTAGTGACAAACTCTTACCTCCAACAGGTAATAGTAAAAAGAAGTCACTAAATTACATGTAATTAATGGATCATTAATTACTGTTAATACGTAGATGGGGATAGATTATTCACTTCACTGTTAAGTACAGACCTGCTTCTTGAGCAATGACCAAGCATCTTCAGGCGCTAATATGTCGACATGGTGGTACGGCCAGCTTTCACCCCTCGGGCAACACCTTCATCTCTGGTAGTGACGAGGATTCGGCTTCCTAAAGCAGCAGCATTGACTAAGGGTATTTTCAGCACGTCATCCCATGCTCTATGGTTCCACACATCATCCATTACCAGAAAGGTATTGTGGTCAATCAGTGTGTTCTTGAGGGTTTCATGAAGGCTGGTCTCTGCACTTTCAGGTGGTTGGGCATATCCTCCGGCTTCAATGATGGCCCTTCTCAGCAGATCAACATCACTGAAGTTTTGGTTTACGCCCAACCATATCTTTTTGCTGAATTCACCTTGGATTTCCTCGTCATTGAGGACCTTCTGGACGAGGGTGGTCTTGCCAATCCCACCAACACCTACAATAGCAACCACCATGATGCCATTGTTGACATCCATTCCCGTCCGCATGATCTGGGCCACCAGTGCTCTTGTGTCTTGTTCAATCTTGTCTCCAACAATAGCTGACCGGTCGAAGTCACCTACCATCTCCCGACTTGTATTACAATGGCGAAAGCCATGGGCATTGTTGTTATGATCTGCATAGGACCCGAGATTGACGAAGTTGAAAGCAGCACTTCGCTCCTTGATGTAGTCAAGCTTCTTGTTGAGCGTCTTGATGCGGGTGCCGATCTCATGAGCATGGGAGGGAGTCCGCATGCAGAAGATTAAGGGGTTGAAACACCTTGCGTCTAGAGCAGTAGATGATGCACGCCCCATGGCCTTGAGCTGACAGAGGTCGAGGATGTCGGTAGCTTCATACATGGCACGCTTGAGCTGCCCCACCCACTCTTGAATGGTATCGTTCCTCCTGTCAACATCAGCCAAGAAGTTTCTGAGGTCCCGGAGCTTGTCGCCCATCTTGTCGATCTTCAATAAAGTGAGCCATGATCGCGTTTCCCTAAAAAAAGGATGCGCGATGCGGCATCGACTTCCCGCCACCAAACACAGGCCGGCCACCGCACCTCGCCGTCCTCCGGGTGCCCACCTCCTCTCCACGTCCGCGCCACCTCGACCACCACCACGGGCAGCTCGAGCACAACATCGCGCGCACGCGACCTGTTCGACGGAATAACGGACCCGGACGCGCGCGCATACAACGCGCTCATCCGGGCCTACTCCTGGCGCGGGCCCACCCACGCTGCCGGCGCGCTCGCGCTCTACGCCGCCATGCTCTGCGATGTCCTTCCCCTTCGTCCTCAAGGCGTGCTCCCCGCTGCTCGACCTGCGCGCGCGGCCGCGCCATCCACCGCCACGCCGCCCACGCGGGACTCCACACCGACCTCTTCGTCTGCACCGGCCTCATCGACCTCTACATGAAGTGCGCCCGCTTCCGCCCCGCCGCCGCCGTCTTCCGCGCCATGCCCGCCAGGGATGCCGTCGCCTGGAACGCCATGCTCACCGGCTACGCGCTCCACGGCATGTACCTTCACGAGCTCGACTGCCTCCAACACATGCAGGAGGGCCGCGCCTGCCTCAGACTCAACGACTCCACCCTCGTCGCGCTCCTTCCTCTGCTCGCCCAGCAGAGCGCGCTCTGCCGGGGGAAGTCTGTGCATGCCTACACATTGTAGCGACGGTGGGCATCAAGGAAGTTTCTCTTGGCAAAGCCATTTTGGCCTTCTTCCTTGGTGCATGTGTGTGTGCGTGCACCAACTCTCACACATGGTGACAAACTCTACACACACACTATGCTGATTGCCTTTTCGATGAGATGGCCGCCAAGGACACGGTCTCTTACAGTGCACTTGTGTCAGGGTATGTGCAGAATGGCATGGCGGATGCAGCGTTTCTCGTCTTCAGGAAGATGCATGCCTGCAATGTTGAGCCGGATGTTGCCACAATGGTGTCACAAATGGTTATCCAAAGTGATGGTGTCATGAAGTCAAAAGGAAAGTCCAAAGGTATGTAAAGGTGTTATCCAAAATGGAACCAATTCAATACAATGATGGTATGATCTAAACAGATCTGATTCTGTACATTTCAATTTGCAAACCAAGATGATAATGAATTGCTGTTGGTGTTGGTGCTTTTGCTCCAGATCACAGGAAACTATTGACAATGTTACAAAGGGATTTGGACCATTTGGTACGCAATCAAGCTAGAATGACACAAATAGAGCTTGCATCTCTAGTAGAAATCCCAGAGGTAGTATCATCAGTTGTAGAATTCTGAACTATCAGTTGGTCCAGTTGATGAAATAAAATGGTGTCTCAAATATGATACTGTGCACTTCCCAATCCTGGAGACTGGAAAAGGCAATCAGCATAGGTAGACTCTTAAGCGTCATAATTAATTATTTCTCCAGTTTATCAACCTTTCTCTCAATATCATTAGTGGCTTGCACCTCAAAAACATCATCAGAGGCCTAATACTACCTTAGTACAGGAGAAGCAAAGCAAATGAGATGCAGAGGAAGACGAGTTCAAGAGTAACAAAGGGCAATGTTCTCAAAAAACAAAAGGGCTATGTGGTATATATAGCCCAATCTTGCAGGGAGCTTGGGATCAACAGGTACACTCCAAAATCCTCAGCTACATGAACAGTAGTAGCATTACAAACATTATGAGGCTTCAGCAGTGCTAAAGGAAGTTCAGTGCAGAATTTTTTTTAAAAAAGTGCCAAAGAAAGGGCTATGTAGAACCAAGGATCCTCCCGAAATATCAACTTCCCACCACCATTCTGCACCTTGAGCTTACATGGTAACTTCTGCTTCACAAAATTTGTTAAAACTCTTCACTGCTGAAAAGATTAAACTACAGACTACCCTGCTCTTTAGGAATAATGGAAGATAACACTTGCTCCCACATCACTTCATATTGCTTCTTGCAGAAGAAAAATGGGCTTTGAGAAAATCCAATAAAACTTAAAAGCCTAGGAGGCAGTATTACATATACCTCCTTTCTCAGTAATTCTACCCCAGGAGGCAGCATCTTACCTCCCAGCATTCCATACTGTTCTTAAGGTCTATTTTAAATAGGATTACACCGATATTTAATTAGTTGCCTTCTTCAAGCAGGAGAAATCAGAATAATCTTTGCCGCAACGCAGCTTCTTAGAAGCAACAAAAGATAATATGGTTTACAAATACATGGATAATCGGAAAGCAGATTGCTAAAGTGGTCTGCATCTGTTCTTTACACACCATCACTATTATTCAGTAGCACGCACGCACTCTCTCTCTCTACATATTACAGTTTGACAATAGCACGCTGCCCAAATGGATGGCAGAATATGAAAGTGATAGTGGCCCAAAATGCCAAGACGAACGAAACGCCAGTGACCACGTAGAGGATCGGGTCAGAACCATCAGGCTCACTTCCTACAGTACCATTCCATGCCACAGGACCTGGACTGGAAGTGCATGATCGAAGGTTGTTGTTCCCTCTGTAACAGTCCATATCGAATGTGTTGAGCTGACCAGTGGCTGGTAGACATCCTGATAAGTTATTGTATGCCACAGAGAACACCTCTAGGGATGATAGCCGACTTAACTGCCATGGTACTGATCCATTCAGCCTGTTTCCTGATAGGTCTAAGCTTTCAATCTCGCTCATGTTTGCGAAGGTTGCAGGAATCGGTCCAGTCAAGAAATTATTTGACAGGTTGAGAGATTTGATATGGCTCAAATTCCCTATCTCCTTTGGAATCTCACCTGACAGCATGTTTGCAGAGAAGTCAATGCCAGACATCGACATGAAAAAGTTCCGTCCGTATGTGTAGGAGTTCCTTTTGGTTGTGAAGTTGAAGTGTGGGAGGTCATACCCATCACTATAAAGGCCCATCGGCCCCGCTCCAAATGACCTATCACCCGCACCGGGCCAATCCCAATCATCTTGGGAAGTGTCTTCAAATGGAATGCTACCTACACATGGTGGTATGGAACCCGAAAGTCTATTGTGTGAGATGTCAAGTATACTCAAGAATTGGAGATGGCAGAGGTTTGAAGAGATCTGCCCCTCAAAATTATTCCAGCCTAATAGAAGTAGATTGATCCAAGGAAGATAATGTGTCCACTCAAGGTTGCCTGTGAACTTATTATGGCTGAGATCCAGAACTGCAATGGAGGAGTTGTTGAAAAAGTCATTCGGGGAGCCTGACAGCGAATTCCCAGATATACTCAGATAGTGGAGTAGTAATGTACCACTACAGTTTGGAGTACGCCCAGTAAAGTAGTTGCCGGACAGATCTAACAGCAGAAGACTCGTAATTTTACATATTTCTGGATGGATGTCACCAGTTATACCATTACTAGCAAGGCTTAAAGCTTCCAGATAAGGAAGATTCCATAATGAGGTTTCAAGTTCTCCTGAAATATTGTTACCGTGTAAATCCATGACTTGCACAACACCAGACAGATTTTTAGGGAGAGCTCCTTCAAATTTGTTATTGTCTAAGTAAATTGCCCATATGTGAGGTAAGTTACTAGCCCCGTCAAGTATCATACCCCCAAGATTATTGTTTGAGAGCTTCAATATTGCTGCAGAACAATTGAACAAGCAAGATGGTACCTCTCCTGCAAACTTGTTATTTGATAGGTCCATAATACTAATGTCGCCAATGCTGCACAGTGATGGTGGTATTGTTCCAGAAATAATATTGTGGGAAACATCAAGAACCTTCATATTAGGAAACATCAAACCAATGTCGGCTGGCAGTTGTCCTTCAATTTGGTTCAGAGATATGTTCACATGTTCTAGATCTAATGATCCAAGTAGTGAGTTATTTGCAAGATCCAGATAAACTTCAGGATTAGTTTGGTGCTCCCATATCGGATCTAATGATCCAACTAGTGAGTTGTTTGCAAGGTCCAGGTAAACTAGTGTTGCCTCATTTGTGAACAGCCAATTAGGCATGCTTCCCGGCAAATTATTGTTGGACAAATCAAGAAACTGTAGGTGATGCTGTGTGCGCAGGAAATTTGGCTCTGTAATAATGCTCTTATCAAGGTTACACAAAGAGAGCATTAGTGTATTCAACTGAAATTTAGGTACCCAACCATGCAGTTTCATTTGAACTACCAAATCAGTATTCCTGGACAGATCTATCTCTTTGAGTTTGATACAGTTTCTCAGCCAAAAGAAATCAAATTTACCGCCTAGCATGTTTTCAGATAACAAGATAGTTTGAAGCACTGGGGAATACTTCCAGGATGAATTTATAGATACATGTCCTTGTAAGAGGTTTTCTGAAAGATCCAAGTACTCAAGGTACGGAGGTGCAAATACGGATGTTGGGACGCTACCACTCAATCTATTGGATGTCAAACGCAATTGTCGCAGGTTCCAAGATGAGTTTATAGGTATATGCCCTTCAAAGTGGTTTTCTGAGAGATCCAAGTACTCAAGGCATGAAAGTGCAAATACGGATGCTGGGAGGCTACCACTCAATCGATTGGATCTCAAATGCAATTCTCGCAGATTCCGGAGATTTTTGAAACCTGTCATTTGTACATGCCATAAAGCAACTAATAAAATTAATTGCACCAATTGAAGGGAATGTTAAACTGATTTGTTTCAGTACCTATATTCTGAAGATCCCCACCTATGTTGTTTCCATTGAGATTTATGACTTCCAGAGTAACCAATTTGCCGATGGATCTTGGGATACCCCCTAACAAACGGTTGTCACTGAGGTCAAGATACTTGAGCTTACTCAATCCTTGGAGACCTGAGAAATTGTTTTCTTCAGAATAAGATGATCTGTAATCAAAACTAGTGAGAAAATAAATAGTTGCACGCATGCCACAAGAGTTACATACCCTCGAAATGCTGTAACTTAGCCTGTTGTCCAGAGAAATTCAGTAGCTGAAGGTCCCGAAACGGAGAAAAGACCGTCAAGTTAAGGTTCCAGCATTCATCTTTAATATCAGACACGTATTGGTGGATATCTTGGAAAAGGTCAAGACGCGATATCCGTCGCGTGCTACTGTCGCATGTGATCCTTTCCCACGAGCAGTAGTCACGACCGTCTCCCCAAGAAGTGGGAACCATGTACTGCACGCCCATGAACCAAGAGCTAATATCCATGAGGGCTGCCCTCTCCTCCATGAAGCAGCCCGAACAACTCAGAAACATGGAGTTCAGTGTGCCGAGGACCAGGAATAAACATCCCCATGACAAGTAGCACCTCATTTGGAAGAAATGGTTTTCAAATTATCCTGTGAATTCCAGGCTGTCGGTCTGGGAGCAGGATGAGCGCCTATTTATACGTCCCTGGTCAAGGAGGACGTATGCTTGATCAGCAAAGCAACTTGATTAGTGGCATTGTTGACTTGTTGATGAACATTTTGTTAAGTCCCCTTTGGAGAATGGCCAGACCTGCACTAACGATCAAACATGGCCACATGGGCAACGACTTCACCACTAAGCGCTACTTTCACCGAAAAAGGGTTTCCCCCCGCTTTGTATACAAAGCAACCAACCGAACCATACATGGATAGGTGCTGGGGCGGAAGCAGCACACTCACGCCCAAAAGAAACGACAGAGAAAAACAAAAGAAACAAATGCCGACAACGGCGGGTCAACAAAAACGAAGAAGCCTCGCGATCGAAGCGCCCACCAGGATCTTCCACTAGACTCCAAGACTCCGAAGCGCCGGCACCTATCAACGCTGCTGCCAAGGGTTTTCCCCGGTACACGACGAGGCGAGAGGAAGGGTAGCCCCGACGCCCTCCCGGAAGGTCAGGTGGCACCAACAGGCGCCACCGCGCCGGTGTTGGCCATGCCGACAGGGGTTTCCCCCGGCGCTTCGGAGCAAGTCACTCACAAAAAACAAGGCAACATTGACATGGGAGAGGCATTACTGTCCTGCACTAAAGCAAAACACACTGTGGAACCACCTTCGTAGGCGACACACAAACCATATCAGGCAAGTCACTCACAAAAAACAAGGCAACATTGACATGGGAGAGGCATTACTATCCTGCACTAAATCAAAACACACTGTGGAACCACCTTCGTAGGCGACACACAAACCATATCAGGCAAGTCACTCACAAAAAACAAGGCAACATTGACATGGGAGAGGCATTACTGTCCTACATTAAACCAACAATACACTGTCAAAACACCTGCGCAGGCAACACATGAACCATATCAGGCAAGTCACTCACAAAACAAGGGCAACATTGACATGAGATAAGCATTATTCTCGTGCACTAAATCAAAACACCGTCAAAACACTTGTGCAGGCAACACATGAACCATATTCAGGCAAGTCAGTCACCCATCAGGATCAACGTCAACATCTACATCAGAACCAACGGGGGAAACCCCTGTCGGCATGGCCAACACCGGCGCGGTGGCGCCTGTTGGTGCCACCTGACCTTCTGGGAGGGCGTCGGGGCTACCCTTCCTCTCGCCTCGTCGTGTACCGGGGGAAACCCTTGACTTGCTTGATATGGTTTGTGTGTCGCCTACGAAGGTGGTTCCACAGTGTGGTTTGATTTAGTGCAGGACAGTAATGATTTAGCAATGGAAAATGTACATGTGATTTTTTGTGTGCGTGAGGTAGGAAGTAATTCAGTAGAGGGAGGTTAATAGGGCTATTTTGTAGGACAGTTTTAAGCATTTCACGAGAATTCATTCTGTGATTTTTTTGTTCTAGGTGCCTTGATTTGTTTCAGATTCTATAGGAAATATAGAGGGAGGGTAATAGGGCCAATTATAGGATAGTTGTAATATAGTGAAAATCAGATAGTTTACAACAAATGGAACTATGCTATAGGTTCATGTTGTTGAAATGTTTGTGTATTAGGTTCATGTGCTGTGATTCGATGCTCGTGTTTGTTTCGACTGAGTTGTAGATATGTATGTCAGTTTCGCTTAAGTTTTGTGACTGAGTTGTCAGGCTTTTTTGCTGGAGTTTTCCTAGTCAGTTGCCTGAATTGCCCTCAACTGTTGCCTAGTGTGCCTGGCTGTGAAGGTTTTGTTAGTCAGTTGCCCTAACATGCCCTCAACCGTTTTTTGCCTAGTGTCTTTGTGTAATGCCTGGCTTTTGCTCAAGCTTTTCTCAGCCATTTGCCTGAAATGCCAACATGTGTTGCCTAGCAGCCACCATATGTACTGCATTTGTGTAATCTCAAACTTGCTCAAGCTTTCTTAGCCGTTTGCCTTAAATGCCAACATGCATTGCCTGGTGATTGATGTGCAATAGTTGTTTGTTGTTCCTTGTAGTCATGTTTTACTTAGGTTTTTTGTATGTACTTTTGTATTAATGTTGTAACATATATTGAATACTTTACGACGCTTTTCATTGCCCACTTTTTTTAAATAGCTGTTCCTTTAAATATGCAGCAGAAATTAGATGGCTGGGACAAGTCATAAGTCAAAACAGGATGGACCTGCTGGATCAAGCCATGACGACCTTGCATCTCATGGGGATGAAGAGCATCAAACACAGGTGTGCACATGCTCAGGAAGTTTTTATGTTCTTCCTGTACATAACAGATTTTGTTTTCCATTTTTTATTTATTTTTGTGGTTTCTATCTTCCAGCCACGGAGCAGTGCACCAATAACTGGGTACAAGCGTATGAGAACTAAAGCAGCTGCTGTAAGGGGGAAGCGCCCTGATGATATCATTAGTAACGACAATAGCAATGAGAGCCAAGCTGCAGATGCTGGGAATAAAAATGTCGAATGTGCAGACGTCGACCAACCTCCAAAAGCAAAACGCCAGAAGACAGGAGGAACTGAGGTATTTTGCATAGTTGCCTCAGTTTCACTGAGCAGTTGCCCAGCATGATGCATAAGTTGCCTATGTTGTGATGAACCTTTTTTCCCTTCCTTTTTTGCTAATTCCCTTTTTCTGTTTTCCCCTTATGTGCAATAGGGTCGTAGGAACAGGGCATCCCCTGCAAGGCTCTTCAAGTTGAACAAGGACTTGGTTCCTGACCAAAAGGGTGTCATCATCGGAAAAGAATTTGGCGGCATTCTGGACCTTGCAGCGAGTAGCATGCCCGGAGATATTAGCCAGTGGATAATGAAGCATTACGACCCGGAGATTTCGCAGATAGTCATTCTAGAAAGGGGGAAGATTCCTGTAGATGCCGCTAGTGTCCGTAGGATATGGGGTTTGCCCAACAGGGGCAGGAAGGTGTGCTTCGAGAATCGGCCTGAAATCACAAAGGCAATGTACAGTATTTACAACATCACATCGAAGAACTCCCCAACCCTCACAGAATGGTGCAAGATGATCGTAGACATGGGAGGACCTGATGATGATGACTTTGTCCGCGCTTGGCTAGCTCTTGTTTTTTCATGCTTCCTTGCCCCTTCAACTAGTTTGAGCATTTTCCCAAAGAGTTTCCCGACGGTCATGGATGTCAATGGAATAACGGAAACCAATATATGCCAGTTTGTTGTTGATCAATTAAAGCTTGCGTTCACTTCGGGGCGTGCTAACAAGAAGGCTGTTTGTTGTTGTGTTTTCCACCTTGTTGTAAGTGCTTCAAGATGTTTTACTTTTTTAAGCATCAATTGTTTACTTATCTTTTCTTTTCTTTTTGCAATCATTAGGTAACTTAAACATTTCTGTTCTTTTTCCTTGTCTATACGCAGCTGTTGTACCTAGACTCTTTGGATGTTGATGAGCCAATCCCAAACTTGGTACCAAGGGTTTCAGTCTGGAATTTAGATTTAATCTCCAGAGTTATCAAGAAGGACAGGAAGGCTCCAGGAGAATATGGCAAATTGCGGGTAACTCAATTTTTCTGTTTTAGGATATATATTTATTGTCATATTGTTTTTAGACAACACTACCATTTTTTAGAGTAGGCAATTCACTTTGAAAGAGCATGCAAGGTAATGTATCTTTTTGGGCAAGTGCCATGCACACAGTTGGAGGAAGGATTTGTTGGGTTGTTGTATTCTAATAGTAGCTGCTGGAGTACATCTTTTTTAGCTCTTTTTTTGTCTGTGCAATTTACATGTTGAAAAGTAGCAAATTTATACAACCACCCAAGCAACTTATGTTCTGAAAACTAGCAACTTTCATACTAGTTCTTCATTTTTGTTGATTAGAGTATCCACTAATAGTAAGCAACAAGGGGGAAGTGTCATAATGGTTGCAGGAATTTAAAGACTATTAGTAGTACTGTTTTTCTTCATTTCTCAGTTCTTTTTTGGTATGGGACTGCCAGAATTGTTGTCATTCATAGTTTTTTTTAATCTTCTTTTGCTATAAAGCACCAGCTCAAGACGGAGTTTTCTCGGTGTGTGGATGATATCTTGTTTGGCAGTATGGACCACATCACCAAATTTGTTGCCGCAAGATTGCCCGAGTCATATGACAAATCAGTAAGTTATCGAGCACTGGTTTTTTGCTCTCACTGTTGTTCCCCTTTTTATCGCCATTTGTACATTCAACCATTTTCTTTCAGAATCTTATCATGTTCTCCACCATCCACTTATATGTTTTACAGAAGCAAAAGAAGCTCACAGGGTTGGTGCACGAAATGTGTTCCGTAATTTCTCATGCAGTGGGGAAGCTCGTGACTAGGGTTGGGAAGATAGATGATGATGAATGGGGGACAAAGGAGGCAGATCGTACTACTGCGGAGACAAGCAGGCGGCAGTCTAACAGAAGGAGCAAGCGAGTACCAGCCGGAAGAGATAGCTTACCAAGTGAGGAGGAGTCGTTTAATTCAGACAGCGACGACAGCGAGGCAGCCAACAGTGAAAGTGAGGGAGGTGGCAGATATAAAGGTAGTGATGAAAGCGACAGCGATGAAAGTTCAGACAACGATGATGGTCATGATGGATCAAGTGGAGTTCAGGGGAAATCAAGTAGCCAGGGAGCACGACAAACGGTTGACATGGGGACGGAAGACAGAACTGAGGGGAACGAGGACAATGATGATGATGATGAAGAAGAGGATGACGAAAAAGAAGATGATGAAGAAAAGGAGGACGATGACGATGAAGAAGGCGATGGGGATGACAAAGACAAGGAAGATGATGGGCAAGGGAAGCAGGATGAAGATGATGAAGATGACAGCGGAGGTGGCAACGGTGGTTCAGGCAGCAATGGTGGCTCCGATCGGGACGAGGATCCCGTAGCGGAGAACCCAAGCAGCGATGATGATGAACAAAGCACACTGCAATTTCTGATTGAAAAGAAGAGGGACCGAAAGGCAAAAGGATTGGATGAGGCAGATAGCATCTGTATGAAAGACATTGTGTTGACAGAATTCAAAACTGCTGTTTCCCAGGAACCACGCTTCCCTTTTTTTGAAGTGAAAGAAATGTGGGATACTGAAGACATAACCATGGCAACCGAAGCGAAGAGGATGTTCGAAGAGTTGTTGAGGGGGGAAGACTTGGATTTGGGCTTCACATTCAACCCCAAGGAAATATGCCCAAAGGCGACTCGGCAGAAAATAATGAGACAATTTGGCACCGCTCTAAATGAAGCTACAGAACAGAAGATTTCTTGTCGAAACGAACTACCACCACTCCCTCCATCAAAGAAGATGAAGAAAATTGTCAGTTTCGTATTGGAGCCATCTGTGATGATCAAAACAACAATTCATCCACAAGCATATCGTGCCGAAAATCCCGGTTACGGCCAAGGGGGAAAGCCAAGGCAGTTAGCCATGAAAAAATCTGGTCCTTCTCAGCAGCAACAACAAGCAAATTCTGAAACAAAAGAGGCAATTCATGGGAATGCCAAAACACACGTGGTAAAGAATACACCAACAAGCTCAGCAGCACCCCCGTGCAGCAAAGTTGGAGATGAGGCAGTACCTACAGGAGTAGATCCAAAGCTTTCGGGTAATTTTCATTCCCAATGTCAAGCAAGTGGATCACATATTCTGGCAACTCAGTCTAAGGAGGAAGCAAGACCAGCTGCTTTTCAGGCAAGTTTTGTAGAGGAAACACTGGACCCCACAAAAGTAAGGCTAGTACAACTCAAGGAGGGACCCACAGTGCTAGTAAGCACAGGAAACCACAGCGGAGCACAACCACTAGGTGACTTAAATGGTCAAGTGCCTTTCCCGTCTCGGGGAAATGTGATGCAGTCAGCCAATGGTATCAAGAGGGCCAAGGTGCAAGACTTCAAGGCATCACCTGAGGCTCGATCATTAAATCATGCAGGACACAAAAAGGAGAAAGAGAACATCCCTCCGGTGCTATGTACGGAGATCAATAGGATACAACACCTGCTCGAAGCTGTAACCATGGGAAAAAGTCCGGAACAAAAGTTGCTAAGAGCCCTAGGGAAATTGCCTGTCTGTCCAACTGTACTTGCCCAACCTGAGGCCACTAGTGTTCCAGAAGCAGTAACCATGGGAAAAAGCCCGGAACAAAAGTTGCCAAGAGCCCTAGGGAAATTGCCTGTCTGCTCAAATGTACTTGCCCAACCTGAGGCCACAAGTGTTCCAGAAGCAGTAGTAGCAACTGGCCAGGGGAACACTTACCATTTCTCTAATGTGGAGGAGCGGTACCACGAATTCATGCGTGTTAATGGGAAGGCAACAAATGCACTAGAAATCAATGTTCTAGCTGTGAGTGAGCTGTTTGCAAGGTGTGTTGATCCAAAGAGCAAGAATGCCCAATCCAACTCCACAAATCACAGCTTAGCAAATGAAGATAAACAACATTTTGATCAAAGGGACACCGAAAGATCTAATGATTTTTTCAAAGAGTACTGGCCAGCACCAAGTTTCGATCTAGGCATAGATGATTTGCCCACAAGATTTGGAGACAACACAGCACATCAACATGTTGGGTCAAGCACATTTGCAGAGCATGAGTTCAAGGAACTCCCAGTACATAACCAGCCAATCATTGATATAACTGAGGATGATTATCTGTTGGACGTTGAAGGCATCGACCCGTGTGTGCAAGCAGAAGGAAATGTGTACCAAACACCTGAAAAAAGTTCTAACCAAGGAGAAGTGGGGTCAGGCAGCAAGATTTACAGCAGTAGTAGCTCAGGAGAGATGCATCCACATCAATTCGAGAGAAGAATTATCAAGCCACCTCCTTGCAAGAGGCCACCATTCATTGACTATAATGAGAAGAAAGTACATGCCCAAACCCGAAGCAAATAGATTGTATGCATCGGTTATTTTGCATGGAAGAATTAGTGAAGAAGAATCACCAGATGTGGATACCAGGTATGACAGTATATTACTTCATTTATTTTTTGTCAGCTTTTGCACAATGCACTTTCCCCAGGCAAGGTCTATCATGTTATCCAGGCAATTCAAACTGTATTTACAAGCAATCCACTTATGGAATCAGGCAACTTGTCTTAGTGTGAAATTCTTTTTTTTGAAACAGTCTCTCCTTGATATGACTTTGCCCCCATGTGTTTTTCCTAAGTTGAAATGGTGGTAGGCAAATTATGGAAGGATTTTGTGAGTTGAATGCCTCTTTTTTTCATGCAGCCCAAGGGTAATTGAATATGGCAAGTACTTTGTCACAGTCAGGGAGCTCGCAAACTCCATGAAGAAGGGAGGTTTTGTCATGAGCCATGTAATGGAAGTTGGTATAGAGAGTATAATGATGAATTTGCCACCAGACTCAAAGAAGCTTGTGATGCCCGTCAGGTTCTCGGTAAGAAAACGCGAAGCGACTAACAATGTAGTTTTGCGTTTCTTTCTTTTTCTTTTTTCATAAAATGTCATGGTCATGTATGTATTCTTTTTTACATTAGGTTCAGATGCAAAACATGGAATTGAACGGCAAGGAGCTCATTTCCCGGTTCAAGAAGTCGAATCGCTTGGACCGTAAAGACATGGTAAGTCAATGGTTTCTTTACTTTTTACCAATGCATTATATATGACTTTTTATGCTAAAACTTTTGCCCATGAAATTGCTTTCTGTGACAAGTTGCTTACATATGTCCATAACTTGCCTGTGCATTCTTGGCTGGTTGCTTGCATAAGTACATAACTTGCCTATGCATCTTTCTGTTTTTTGGCAAATTACTCACACAAGTACCAAACTTGCATGTGCATTTATGCTTCTTCAGTCCATGTCATAATTTGTGAGAGCACACAGAAAAAGTTTCTTAAATCCAGCTTCTAGTATTTTATTTTTTTATACTAACCCCATTTGTTTTTTTCTAACAGATTATGTTCCCAGTTTTAGAGAACATTGACAAGACAAAGCCTAAAACAGGCAATCATTACTGGATTTTTAACGTGAACATAAGGGATCGATGTTTCGAAGCTCTTGATTCTTGGAGGACGCTAAAAAATAAGTCTTTAGATGTTTGCGCAAGGAAAATGGTTGCAAGTTTTCGGTCTCTATGGGAAGAGCATTACGCCAGTTCCCGTGTCTCGCTGGATGACTTTGGGCTTACCAACATTGACGTTCCAAAACAGAACAATGAGTAAGCATCCACTTCTTTTCACATATTAACTATGGTTTTGTTTAGTTTTTTACAAGTGACACACTACTACATAGAGGAAGCTAGCTAACTAGAGAAGTTCTTTTTTTCAATTTTTGTTTTAGGTTCGACTGTGGTGTTTTTGCTCTGACGCTAGCAAATGGATGGGAGGCAAGGGTTGTTCCAAATTTCACAGCAGGATATTCCAAGCATAAGGAAACAGTTGACTAACGCGTGGGTTGACAACGCCAACAACAAGGCTCCATGGAAAAGCATACTCAAGTTAGCATAGGTTAGTTTTTTCTCCCCTCACGCACACTACATCCATGTAAATGCATGTGTTGTTTTCTTTGCTCTTTTCTAAACTTTTGGAGTGCCAAGGGGGGGAGTTGCCTGCATAAGAACTTGGAGCAGGCAACTCAATTGCATAAACAGGCAATTTAAGCTTTACCGCGAGGCAAGTTATTCAGAATAACCCATAAAAGACAAATAATATGATCATTACATAACCAGGGAATTGCTCCGTTTTTAGCATTGCAGAATCTTATGTATGTAAGTTTTTCGACCATTATGGGGAGATCAAGGGTGTCTGCGGGGCAATTCAAAGCACACAGCAGGCAACTCAAAACTTATAACCAGGCAACTCAAACTCTAGTGTGAGGCAAGTTAGCCACAAGAAACTGTAAACCAGAAAATAATAGTTTAAGATGTTCAAACATACAGACCCACAAATAGTTTAATTTGGCAATTCCATTCGACACATCTTTTCAGCCATCTGGTCACTGTTTGACCATTACACCAATCTGGTCGGGCAGCTTGCACCATTGTGGTTAACAGAACCACAATAGCTGCACTTGTTCTTTCTCTTCGGATGCAGCTCAAGTGCTAATTGAATTCTTTTTGACTTTGCCCTCCCTTTTGTTGTTGATTTTGGAGGGTCTCTAGGAATTACAGGGCCAAGTGTGGTACTAGGTCTTCCAAACTGTGGTTCAACCATCGTAGTACCTTGTGCGGCCGCAACAGCTGCATGTAGAGATGCCATACTGAGCGGCTGGTGCGCATGTCCACCAGGAGCTTGCACAATAGGAGATGGAATTGCATTGGCATTTTCTTCTTGTGTAGTTGAAGAACCTGGGTGCTGTCCATACCTGCCATCCACTGTTACTGATGATGCAGGCGATGGTGCCAGTCCAGGAATAGCCACATAGGTTGTGTTTGCCGCGGCAGGCCCCCGCGGTGGTTGTATAGCCCCCATAGTTTGTGGTGCAGGCCAAATTGCTGGTCTAGGACCCATAGGAGGTCGCGCAGGACCTCTTGCTAGTGTCGTATGCATCAAAAGTTGTGGTGCAGCTCCTCTTAGCGCTTGCATAGGCCTTGTCATTGTTGAGCTCCTTGAAAGGTGCGGTGCTGCTCCACTGTTTAGTGGCACATATCCTGACAATTGTTGTACAAGCCAGCAGCTTTGTGCGGGAGGGCTCCTGGGTAGTGGTACAGCCCCACTGTGCATCACTGCAGCCCTGAACGCTGTTTGTTGGTGTCCATCCTCACTCATAGAGTTGCCAGCTAGTTTTGGTGCCTTTTTTCTCCGCGGTGCAAAACTAGATCGCTGCTGCCTAGGTCCAGAAGAGGTTCATGCAAGTTCGTCAGGACGCACCGCCGGGTCACTAGTTGCCTGAGTGTTACTCGGCGGTGGCGCAGAAGTATGTTGCTGTTGTCTAGATCCAGGACGCACCGCAGGCCCTTCAGGACGCACCACAGGGCCACCAGTTGCCTGAGAGTTACTCGGTTGTGGCGCAGAACCACCAGCTGATGGTGACGCAGAACCACCAGAGGGCCCACTTGTTGGTGCTGCCGTTTTCTTCTTCTTTGACATGTTGAGATTTTTGATTTCATGACGTGCACCACGCATATGTTTTTTTACAATATCTATTGCAGCATCTGATGCACTAGCAACCCGGGCAAGACTACCAAAATCCATCATCAAATTTGCATGCCTGAGTCCCTTCTTCGACTGTGGTGGCATCTCATCAGGTTGGTCTTCGACAGCAGGGGGTGCGTTGGGGATTGCCATAGGTGTCCATCTTCTAAGTATGTACTGCGCTGGGATTTCATCAACACCAAGTTGGTTGAAAACTTTCAAGATATGGCAGCAAAGCATGCCGTCCCTCTCAATCTTGCAGCAGTCACACCTGTAGTCTCCAGCACTAGCTTCCACTGTGACAAAATATCCCGTAGAACCATATTTGGCAACCCACTCTTGATTGGGGTAAACCTCATACAAGTTTTCACCATGCGGTCGCACATTGTACCTTGTAGTCAACTGAAACTCATCACCAAACTTCTCGTACAAGTCTCTAGTATACGATCCATACGCCTGCTTCTCTATTGGGTAAGATGACCACATTTCAGTCTGTAAATGTGCTGTCCTGTAGTCTTTTGAACCCTCCCGGACTAGTATGTGTGTTTGGATTTTCTGATATTGCTTCACAAAGTTCAAAATGGACTTGTGTGGGTTCACATATCGCTTAAGGACAGCATTGAACCCCTCGCTGCGTTGAGTTGACTGCAAGAAAGGGAAGAATTGGTGCTTGAAGTAGCATGGTACCCATGTCTCTCTGTACTTGTATAGATTCTCGAAGTGAGAGTCAGTCATAGCCTCATACTTCATCATCAGCTCACTCCACCCTGCCTCAAATTCTTCCGGCGTCAAGCTAAAGTCAACACAGTTGTTGAAATCTTTGGATAAGCCAGGGTTTCGCCCAAGCAATGCTCCAAGCTTTTCTTGTGCCTTTTTCATAATATGCCAGCGGCAACAGCGGTGCACACTTGTAGGAAAGATCTTTTTAATTGACTGTGCCATTGCGATGTCTTGGTCGGTTATGATGTTGGTGGGTGCTACATTATGCATTGCCTCAAGGAAGGTTTCGAATAGCCAATCAAAGCTTGACGCCAACTCTTGCCTAACAAAGCCACAACCCAACATGAATAACTGCCCATGCCTGTTAATCCCAATGAATGGTGCAAAGGGCATGTTGTACATGTTAGTCATATACGTTGTGTCAAAGGAGATACAATCATGATAAGATTCCACGTACGCCTTCCTTGCTGCACAATCGACCCAGAAAATATTCTCAACCCTGTCTTCCTCATCATATTTTATCTTGTAAAAAAAATCTGGATCCTCTCTCTGCTAATCTTTAAAGTAAGCAACTGTCTCTATCATATCCCCTTCTTTTGTATCATCCTTGTTCAAGAGCGTCTTGAGGTTTGTAATGTGCAATGAGTTCTGTCCCATAGAAATCTGACATGATGTGCATCATACGACCTGTTGACATGAAGTCACAATGGTGGTCAATCCTTTATCCACACAAAAACAGCGCCAAAAATAGCTTCTTTTTTGTTTTCAGCAAGGCAACTCAAATGCAAAGCTTGGGCAATTCATGAAGCTATACAAGGAACTACAACCATACGCCTCAGGCAACACATGAGCAAAATACACAAAACAAACCAGGGGTAACTATGCTTTAGTGAGCAAGTTGACCCCATCCAGAAACAAGTACTATTGTACATTTTAGCTACAAAGAGACTAATCATAGGCAAGTTTAGGTTCAACACCAAATTTATTTTATAAAAAAACTAGGCAAGTAGGAACTTTTGCATTGAGCAAGAAATAGGTAAATATTAGGCAAGTCCAGCATCCAGAAACAAATTAGGCATTTTATCTCTTTTTGTACTGTTATAAGCAATTTAGTGTCACTATAAAGCAACTAAGGCATATGTTTGAAGCAAACTAGTGACATGTTTCAAGCAAAATCAAGTAACTTGTTGATGGGCTAAGAAACACACAACCAGTAGGCATGTCCAAGTTCTTAAAGTTGGAAGATAGGGGGGAGGTGGGTGTGGTTCAAAACCTGTAGTCAAATTGCAGTTATGAAGGTGAGTAAGGAAGGCCCTTTCTTCTGGCGGTATCCCTTGGTGTGATCGCAAATACTTAGTCAAACATGGTTTGTCAATCAACAGATGGTTGTGCTCGCTAACAAAGTAGATCACCTCCCATCTGCCATCTATTACCTTCACAATCATCTTAGCTTTGCAACCAGTTTGTACAATTTTATCTCTTTTTCGTTTCTTGCTCCTCTTTTTGCCCTTACTATCATCATCAAGAAAGACAATAGCCTCATCTTCATTATCATCTTTTGCTTGTTCAACAATGTCATCTAGCACGGGAATCTTTTCTGCCCCTCCGTCATCAACATCAGGCTTTCGAAACTTGTTGCAAACAAACTGTTGTTTTATCAACTCCCCAGTTTTCATATCCTTCCTTGAACTATTCATTTTGATTGAAAACCCCATCTGTAAGGAATATGCATTGTAATGCACCTTGGCATCTTCCAAAGTGTCGAACCTCATGCCCACGTCAGGCTCCTTGGGCTGTGACCAAGCTTCATCATCATTTTCAGCACCCAAACCATTACCAACAGTGCCACCGGTATCACCTGCAGCACCTGTGCCATCAAGGGTATGAGCATCACTCCCAGCTGCTACAGATGTAGGTACTTGTGTACTGCTCGGAGCACGCCCCCATGATTTGACTGCCCATCTGTCTCCATTGCTTTTGTAGCAGCACCATCCACTCTTTGGATGATAGGGGGATTAGGTGATTCCGCCACAAATTCTGCATTTCCAGTAGCATGTTGTGTACAGTACAAAGGATCATCATTATTTTCAGCTGGTTCCTCATTTAGGTCAATCATTGCCAAACTGTTTTATTTATTGAGAATATGGGAAAAAGTAAAGCAAGTCAGCAGAGGGATGAAAGCAAGTAGCACAGTAAATACAAGCAAGCCAATAGCACACCTACCCAAGCATACAAAAATAGCTCAATCATGTTCAACCTGTGCATTTTTTCAACCAGAAAAATTAAAGCAATTTTTATGTTGTTGAGGCAAGCTAGTACCACACTAAACTCAGGCAAGCAAACAACACAGCAATGCAAGCACACCAGATTCACAAGATAGCAATTGAACATAACCAGGCAATTCAAAGTGCACTATCAGGCAACCCAAACCATATAATCAGGCAATTCAAACTATATATGTCAGGCAATATATTATTTTTCAGGATATGTATGTTTTTTTGTATTAATGAATCATGTTTGTACATATAAACATAACATAGGCTTTTTGTTTTTTGTGTTTCATAATATATTTTCTTATTTTCTTTTTCTTAAACGCAGGCAACAGTTGATTTTGGGGAAGCAAGCATACTGCCATAGAAGTGCTACTTTGAAGTGTCTTCAGAATGGATTTCACTCCCAAATCAGAGAGATTAGAGCATGTTTAGTGTTAGGAAAAACTTAAGTTAGAATTATGGGCATGATTGCTTTTTTATATTCAGACTACTTCTGCATTCAGTACCTATGTTTGTGTGTTAGAAAGAACTTAAGTTGACATTTTTAGGTTTCATCTATTACAGCAGCAAGTTTATGTGTTTTTGGATATGCTCTGTATGTTTTGAAGTAACGTTTCGCCGCTGTGATAGTTGTTGGTATATGGATTTTCTTGTTGGCTTTTTCCTTCTTTTGCAGGATGAAATACTAATAATTTTGCCACTGTATCCTGGCAACTTTCCAACTTTTCTTGGATCATGGTGAAGAATATGATACAACAAAGGTAAATTGTACTATGCAACTGTCTCTTTTTTTTTAGTTGCAATTTTAGTTACATTTATTTCTTCTAGTGTTTTTTCACTATCGAAACCAAGGAATAATGGAAACAAATGACCAAGAGGAATCTTTCTCTAGTTTTCTTCAAGACTTGCCTTGACATCATTATGCTTTTTTGCTTAATCATATAATGCAAGTTTGCTCCAATAAGCCATTTGTTTTTGGTCCACATGCTCCAAAAAGATCTGATAGGGGGGAAAGCCTTGTTTTCCCCTTCTTTTCCATAGTGATGTCAGTATTTCATTGTTTTATAAATTTCAAAAGTGTTCATGTTTTGCCATGGCATAAGTTTTCAAAGTTTTGTGCATACATATACTTAGTTGCCTCATCATAGCACTGTTTTTGCCCAAACAGAATGTCTTTTTTGCACTGTTATAAGCAATTAATAGAACCGGAACACATCAGAAATAGATCATGATCAGTTGTTTCTCATCCTCTTAATAAGTATTGTTTTTGCTCAGTTGTTTTTCTTGCTTAAGGCATTATAAATGTATTTTTGTCCCCAGCATTTACTATCAGCACTTGCCTACAGATTTATAAATGTGTTCATATGCAATAGATTTGTAAATAGATTTTTAAAACTGGGAAGAAATATCATGCTTAACATCAGATTAAATTTGCCCAAATCAGGGGGCTGAAACTTGCCTAAACAGCAGACTAAACATGCTTAACATCACATCTTTTTTACACAATGTTTTGCACAACTGAAGCCTTGTACAAATCGTGGGGAAAGAGGAGGGGGATCTGGAAGATGAGCTAAATCTGACCTTTTTGCCTTGCTTTTTTGCCTTTTTACCAGGCAATCAGGAACGAGGCGCCTAGAGAAGAAACATCAATGGAGCCGCCATTGGAGGCTTGTGAAGGTTTTCTTGGATCTGGAAGTGGTGAGGAGAAGGGGCGTGCTGTCCTTTTTTGCTTGGGAGAGAAGAAGATGGGGCTGGGGGTTAGGTGAGGAGAAAGGCAAAAAGAAGACCCGCAGGGGTGGGGGAGGGATCGGGCGAAGGGGAAGGACCAGGTGATTTGCTCGCTTCGATGGGTGGCTGCTGGAATCGGTAGCGGGGGCCAGGT
>LT934124.1:721324425-721334629 GCA_900231445.1 Triticum turgidum subsp. durum | reverse complement strand
TGATGCCCATAGGAGTAATCTGAATCTCAATCTGAATCTTAATCAGAATCAGCGGGTAGAGCTCCATCCTGCCCCTGGAGGGAGGTTGCCACTCATTCCCCTTAGCGGATACTCCCTCCGTTCGGAATTACTTGTCTTGGAAATAGATGTATCTAGAACTAAAAATAGTTCTAGATACATCCATTTCCAAGACAAGTAATTCCGAACGGAGGGAGTAAGATGCAGAGGTAGGTTGCTGTAACCATTGATGCACGCACTTTGTCTTAGACAACTCAATTTGGGCCACTGATTCAGATGCAATCCTTGTTCCTTTTTGCTATTGGAAACTGGCCACTGACGGTGACCGAAAAGAAACAGAAGCAGGTAACAAACTACTAGTACAATTTCTCATAATCTGCCTTTATTGTTGTTCCTTTGATGCATATCGTTATGATTGTTATGCATTACCGAAAAAGGCTTTCGCCCCGCTTTATATATAAAGCACCAAACCACAAGCATCCGGCACAACCACACACCACGCCACCGCAACACACGCACACATCCAGGACATGATACGTAGGCGCTGAGCGCAGCAACACCACTCCTAGCACTACCGTCCCGAAGAGATGAAGCTATATATGACGAACCATGCGCTCCAAGGCGGCGCCTTCAGGAAGGAAACGACGCCGTAGCGCTGCCACGCCCGATCCAAGGATCAGAGTTTCCCCCGAAGCCGCATGACGGGCAATGAGAGCTGCGACGACGCCTTCAAGAAGGGAACGATCTTCGTCACCGCTGGTCCGTCCGAAGATAGAGCAGGTTTTCACCCCGGACAACATTCACCGCCACCGAATGCCACACCCTGGCAACCACGCCGCCCACACGACCATGGTGACTGGGCAGCACCAGGGCACGGGCTCTGCCCAAGAGCACTGCGCAACCACCACCAGGGCCGCCGCCCAGCATCCAAGACCTCGACACCACCTCACTCGAGACCCGCCGCACCCCAACGAAAGAGACGAGCGGAAAGGTCCCACTTTTCGCGCCCCTGGGCAACCCCCAGCGTCGAGACCCAATAGGTTGGCCAGAACTGGCATCCACCGACCCATCCTGCTGCCCCAAGCGCGAGATGAGCTCGGTCCTGCAGCAACGAGAGGGGGACGAGGTCAGTCCAGCTGCACCGTGCGCGAGACGAGCTCGGTGCTGCTGCATCGTGCGCGAGACAAGCTCGGTCCTGCGGCATCGGGCGCGAGACGAGCGGTGGACCGCAGGTGGGAGAGGACCAGCCCTTTGATGGGAGTAGCGCGCGGGCGACGAGGAGATGGGGTGAAGGTCGAGACGGCCGAACGTAGAGAAACCGACGCCGGAGAAGATGGCCGTTGCCGCGGGCAGATCCATCGAGCCACCGTGAAGCCGCCACGACACCGGTAGGCCACCACCGAGACCTACCCGCGTCGCCCGGCGAGCTCCAAGCGCCGAAGCCGCCGGGCACGCACCACCGGAGCCAGGCGCCACCGGCCGGCCCCCAAAGCCAGATCCGACCGGATCCGGCAAGAGACCGGTCGCGCGCCACCTCCCGAGACGGGAGCACCGCAGCCGCCCCGCCGCGCGTAGAACGAGGGTGGCTGGAGCGCCCCCACCAGCAGGCCACCTACCTCCAGCCCCGCATTTGTTACGCATTTGCTATTGTATGTTGCCGTTGATTCCCTGTATGTAAATCAAAGGCATAAGAGATGGTATTTTATTGTTTGTCGTAGCTTTCACAACTCGAGCGTAGGAAGGCGCTTCGAAATCACAACGGCCCAGTGATGGTGATGGAAAACAAAGAGAGAAGAAGCAAGTAAGGCGACATTTTTGTTCATACGTACTCTTTAAAACAAACTTTACTGACTTTCTTGCTTGTAATAGTTTGAGAAGTAACATATTTAAAGTGGTAAAAACTCTGTTAGCGGAGCGAGATGGGACTAAAAAACCGCTCCAGAATGAATCAACTAGAGACCTATAATACCGGTTTGTGGCATTGAACTGGTACTAAAGATACTGGTGGGGCTGCAGCCTGACCACAGTCCGCCACAACCTCTTTAGTACTGGTTTGTTGCTCGAACCGGTACTAAACGTTAGCCACGAACCGCCACTAATGATCTCCGCCATCACATTAGTGCCGGTTTTGTTACAAACCGGGACTAATATGCTTCACATTAGGCTCTTTTTCTACTAGTTTGTGCTACCACCAGGTCCTACACTACACGATATGCAAACTGACAAGATTCAAGCTGGTATTGGTGAGCCTTCAGGTTAACAACTCAACTCAATCCCAGACTTGCTGTTTTGTGACTTGCCTCGTGTTTGCAGCAGAACCACTGCTTCTAATTAACTGCCGAGTGACATCCATCCCTGCTAAAACAATGGTTACCTGGATTTACTCCCTCAAGTAACAATCGTCAAAAGATGAACAAATGAGCACTTACTTCTTATTAAACTATAGCTTAGGCCGGCAGCTTGGGGCACTTGTTGTACTTATAATCATTTCATTAGTCATTACTCATTAGTGGATGCGCTGCAGACAGTGGGTATCTGTTACTTGGGGTTTTCAGCAAGTTGAGCTCAGCTCAAGTTAAAATACACAACTAGCTGGAGCAGAGTTTGCTGGCTTCAGCATGCTACAGTTAACCTATCTATGTTCAGCCAATTGCTTCCATGTAGTATAACCATTGATGCAATTTGTCTTGACAACTCAATTCAATTTGGGTCAGTCACCAAGAGGGGGAAAATCATCCAATTCAGATGCAATCGTTGTTCTTTTTTCTTTCCGAGGATGTTAAAACATGTTAGTTAAACTATGTTTACTGCTGAATATGCATGCCTCATAGCAGTTAGTTAACCTCTATCTCTATGTGCTGGCAAGGATGAAGCCTAGCTGCTCCAGTTTGTTCTTGTTCTTGGAAACTATGAAAGGCCAGTGATGGCGATGGAAAAAAGAAGAAGGAGAAGCAGGTAAGGTGACCTATCTTCAGGCCCAAACTGCTACAGTTGTCATAATCTGTCTTATCACCCACTTCCTCTCTGTTTCGCAATGTCATAATCGGTCTTCATTGTTTTTCCTTTAATGCACATCATATTACCCATTTGCTATTGTCAATTGCCATATATATCCTGTATATTGAAGGCATATGAGATCATAATTAAATTTATTATTTGTCATACCTTTCACAACTGGAGCGATGCTTCCTGGAAATCACACAAAAGGTCCAGTGATGGTAATGGAAAAGAGAGAAAGAAATAAATAAAGAGAAGCAGGTAAGATGACCTACCATTTCATTGTTAAGAAACATGAGCGGATGGGCACTTGTTCTTATTAATTACAGCTTACGCGTCCGCTTCATGTATTTTAAGCATCGTTTGATTAGTGAGTGCGCTACAGACAGTGGGTACCTGATAGCTTTTCAGCAAGTTGGGCTCAGCTCAAGTTAAAAAATGCTAGTGGCTGGATCAGATACATTCATGTTTTGTTGACCCCCATTGGAGAGCCTTTCTCTTATGGTCTAGTGCTGCCTCCAATTCGCCTCTCCCGCAACCTCCCATTCCCCTTCATCACCACACCTGCTGCAACAATCGCTCCCTGCCTTCATGGTCCTTCGCCTCTTCATCTGCGTAAGTTTGCTGCCCTCTGTTTTGTTTCTTGTCCCTGTTAGTCTTCTTCTTCAAATACATCCAGTTGCACAAAGGCAAGAAGAAGAATCAGTATGCAGCGGCGCTGTTTACAGTATGTTGTATGATTCAGCTCTCTGATTCATTTCCCTGTTTTCTACTCCTGCAGATTTTTCAACTATTGCTATCATTAGAGCTCAGGGCCCCGTTAGCTATTCTGTACTTCTCCATGTTCATCCATTCCTTTTTGTGTCTCTTCCATTCCGTCTCGTTTTCCCCTCCAGACACACTTCTTCACATCATTTTTCCATCTCCTCCACCAACCAAATAGATGATTCTGTGAATACACACAAAAAAACCTGCCTTCGGAGTAATCTTACCTATTTCCCATCTTTGCTCTGTTATATTCCCTATTTTCATTCCTCAAAAAAATCCCAATTTTCCCACCGTGTCTTTCGACTTCCAAGAAACAAAAAAAAAGAGATACATCATCCCCTATACCCACGGTGTGCTTTCCATGGCAGAGGTGGCGCTGGCTGTGGCTGGCGTGCGGGCTGGTTTACAGTTGGTGGTATCTCCAATCTTAAAGAAGCTCCTAACTGACCCTGCAAGGTGTCTTGGTGTGGACATGGTGAGTGAGCTCCATGAACTGGAGACCAACATCATACCGCAGTTCGCTCTACTGGTTGAAGCAGCTAACAGGAGCCCT
This sequence comes from Triticum turgidum subsp. durum, assembly GCA_900231445.1. NCBI lineage: Eukaryota > Viridiplantae > Streptophyta > Magnoliopsida > Poales > Poaceae > Triticum > Triticum turgidum. Next base: position 721,330,293 of record LT934124.1, on the reverse strand, counting down.
CACAGGCCAATGTTGAACAAATGGGTCCAGCAGCTCAAAGACGCCTTCTGTAAAGCTGAGGACCTGATAGATGAGCATGAGTACAACATCCTCAAGCGCGAAGCAGAGAAGGGGAAGGAATGTATGCCGGAGCATGCATCTTCCAGTAATACTATTATGAAGCATGTGCATACTGCGTCGAGCAGGCTGTCCAATCTGCGGCCAAAGAACAAACGGCTGCTTCACCAGTTGAAGGAACTGAAGGCCATCCTGGCGAAAGCCAAGGACTTCCGTGAACTGCTTTGCTTACCTGTCGGTAATAGTGCTGAGGCCTCTGCAGTACCAACACCTGTTGTTCTAGTTGTCACATCAATGGTACCTCAGAAAGTGATTGGTCGTGACAAGGATCGGGATGATATCATAGATCTTCTTACCAAGCCAATTGCTCTTGAGTCTGATACAAGTAGGTATTCTGGTCTAGCCATTGTTGGACTTGGAGGCATGGGAAAATCCACCTTAGCGCAGCATGTTTACAATGACAAGAGGGTAACAGAACATTTTGATGTCAGGATGTGGGTCTGCATCTCACGCAGACTTGATGTTGACCGCCACACGCGGGCGATTATTGAATCAGCAGCAAAGGGAGAGTGCCCACGTATTGATAATCTTGATACTCTACAGTGCAAATTAAGGGAGATACTGCAAAAGTCAAACAGATATCTTCTTGTGCTGGATGATGTTTGGTTTGAAGAAAACACCAACGAGATGGAGTGGGAGCAACTATTGTCTCCTCTAGTGTCTCAACAGATGGGAAGCAAAGTTTTGGTAACTTCTCGGTCAGATATACTGCCAGCTCCTCTTTGCTGTAATGAAACTATTCATTTGAAAATCTGGAAGACACCGATATCTTAGAACTCCTCAAGGACCATGCCTTTTCTGGTGCAGCAGTTGGAGACCAGAAGGTGCGTGAGCAGCTAGAAACTATTGCAGAAAAGCTTGCTAAAAGACTTGGAAGATCTCCTCTAGCAGCAAAAACTGTGGGTTCACGGCTGAGCAGGAAAAAGGATAAGGCTGCATGGGAAGATGCTCTAAAGATTGACAACTTAAGCGATCCCAGTAGAGCACTCCTGTGGAGTTATGAGAAGCTAGATCTGAGTCTGCAGAGGTGTTTCCTATATTGCAGTTTATATCCAAAAGGCCACCCCTATTTCATGGAGGAGTTGGTTCGCATGTGGGTAGCAGAGGGACTTATTGATTCGTGCAATCTGAACAAGAGAATGGAAGATATTGGGAGGGATTGCGTTGATGAGATGCTCTCAGTTTCATTCTTTCAACTAGCTTACACAGGTGACGCAGTTGACTACTTTGTTATGCATGATCTCGTTCATGATTTGGCAGAGTCATTGTCTAAAAAAGTTTGCTTCAGATTAGAAGATGATAAGGTGGCAACAATACCATGCACCACTCGACATCTATCTGTTTGTGTGAACAGTTTGAAGAAACATCAACACTCTATCTGCAGGCTACATCATTTACGTACCTTTGTCTGCATTGAGCCACTTACAGATGATGCAAGTGATATTTTCCAGCAGGTGCTGCAGAATTTGAAGACGTTACGTGTACTTAGTCTGTGGTTTTACAACAGCAGCAAACTTCCTGAATCTATTGGTGAACTGAAGCACCTTCGGTACTTGGACCTCACAAGAACTTCAATCTCCGAATTGCATGTATCATTGTTTGCTCTTTACCACTTGCAAGTACTTAAGTTCAGTGCCGATGTTAAAATTTTGCCTGAAAAACTATTGAGGTTAAGTAAGTTGAGATATCTTGAAGGGTGTGATCAAATCCCTTGCATAGGCAAGTTAACTTCGCTCCAACATCTCGGACAATTTTGCGTGCAAAAGCAGATGGGCTATGAGGTGCAGCAGCTGAAGGACATGAATGACCTTGGAGGCAGTTTAAGGATAAAAAATCTCGAGAATATTGCTGGGAAGGATCAAGCTTTAGAAGCAAAGCTACATCAGAAAGTTCATCTTGAGAGTTTGCACCTTGAATGGAGAAACAAAAATGACAGGACTTCACATGATAGTTTTCATTTGGAAACTCTCGAAGGTATGATGCCACCGCCTCAAATTAGGGGCCTTGCTATGAAAGGTTACAGATATGCAAAATACCCAGGCTGGTTACTTGTGGATTCTTATTTTCAGAATTTGGAATCACTTGCGCTTGTCAATTGCAGTACCTTAGAAATCCTACCATCCAATGGCGCTCTCTTTGAGAATTGCTCCTCACTTCGCCTCGAGAATGTCCCAAACCTGAAGACTATATCTTCTCTTCCAACCAACCTTGAAGAGTTAGTGATTGAGAAATGCACGCTGCTTATGTTTATTTCTAGTGATGAGCTAGAACTACATGACCAGAGGGAGAACACCATGATGACATATAGCTTGAAGGCACGGCTTTCTTCCATATGGGAGACGGATACGGGATCAAAAATCAGGAGCATACTATTGTCTGAGTATTCATCTCTGAAGCGCTTGATGATATTGATGCATGCTGATATCTCATCTTCAAACCATTAAAAGTGCTCTACAAAGATGGGGAGATGAAGTATTGGTAAAAGAGGACATCATCAAGGCATGGATATGTTGCCATGAAGAAAGGATAAGACTCATTCATAAAAGGAACATCGTCCTGCCACTTGTTCCACCATCAGGGCTTTGTCGGCTTGAACTTTCTTCATGCATCGTCACAGATGGAGCATTAGCTGTTTGCCTTGAGGGTCTCACTTCACTCAGATCTTTGTTCTTAAAAGAGATCATGACTTTAACTGCACTTCCGTCACAAGATGTCCTCCAACAGTTGACAAAGCTTCAGGACTTGCACGTCAACTCTTGCTGGTGCCTTAGATCACTAGGGGGGTTACGAGCTGCTACTGGTCTTTCAGCAATTTCATTATGGAGCTGCCCTTCTTTAGACTTGGCACATGGATCAGTTTTTTTGCCATTGTCCCTTCGTAATCTTCACATAGGGCACTGTGTGGTTGCATCTGATTTCTTCTGTAACGACTTGTCGCACCTGAGAGTTCTTTCCATGGAGTGGTGCAGAAGCTCTTCATCGTTATCGATTGGTCATTTAACCTCCCTTATAGGATTATCACTACAAAATTTACAGGACTTGTGCTTTCTTGAAGGCTTGTCTTCGCTGCAACTTGTCGACGTAGATTTGACATATCTCCCGAACGTCAATATGAAGTGCATCTCACAGTTGCGAGTCAACCATTACCTCTCTGTTAGCAGCTCTGTAATGCTCAACTACCTGCTGTTAGCTGAAGGTTTTACAGTTCCAGGAATTCTTGGCCTTGAAGGATGCAACGAGCGATCCTTTTCGTTTGAAGAATCATCAGATTTCTCATCTGTCAACTGCCTGGAATTTCAAGATTGTGAAATCAGCTCCTTGCCACAAAATCTGAAGTGCTTTTCATGTCTGAGTACACTCCGAATTGTTGGATGCCCCAATATATCATCTTTACCAGATTTGCCATCGTCCCTCAACTACCTATGGGTGCAGGATTCTGAACTCTTGAAGAGGAGCTGCCAATCACCTGATGGAGAAAGCTGGCCAAAGATTGAGCATGTCCGCTCAAAATATATTTATTAATCTTCATCCAGATTTGCAAGGGCAGAAATAGAAAGGTAAAGTCCTCATCTGCTTGCTCTCAAAGAGATAACATTTTGTACTTTTTATTTCACCAATTTTGATCTTTCAGTATGCTATATGCATTTAAAAGTTCCCTTCATTAATTTTTAAGTGTTTCATTTATTTCAAACAGCTAGCATGCCTCCAGGGGACCACACCTCGTCTCCACTGGCTGTCACTGATGTGGAGTGAGTCTCTCAAGCTCATCATGCAGTTCAGCTCTTCCATGTGTCGTCGATCGACCCATCAGTTCACTTTCATCCCTGATTTCTGCAACCGTCGCCCTCGACGACTCCAGCTCCTTTGCCAAAACGTGTTTATTATTATTCTTACTGTTGTTCTGTTGTCCTCATCTCAGAGTGTCACGTTTGGTTGGTACTGGTTGTAACTGCTACCTTTTGTATGGTGTGATGTACTTCTGGACAGCTAATCTCCATGTACTCAGTACAAGTCGAGCAGTACCTGAACTTGTGCAGTTTCTTTTGGATCACAGTGGAGGTTGCTTTGTCCTTTGCTGTAGGATAAGATAATCTATATTGCACATATTCATTTGATCCATTGATACTAGATACAATTGATGTCTACTTTAGACGGCACCTGCTCGTGGACATAGTTGTTGCGTTTATATTCTTCTCAGCTGTTAGAGATCGTTCATTCTCTGCTGCTGATACACCTGGCTGGGTTTACAAGTATATCAGAGCTTATGCACCAGGGTTCAAAGTATCAGGATTTTTCACTTTCCATGTATACATCACAGTCACAGCAGCATAGGCAGAATAGGCAGATTATCCTAATTGAAGCACTAGCTGCAAATAAGCAGTAATGTTTGCTTAGCACATTGCGAAAGGCCGCATGAACTTTGATATGTGGGATGCAGGCGACTTGAGAATAAACTCTTTAAGAACATATTTCAAAATGCAGAATTTAACAGATCACTATGATATGCAAAAACTGCCGCAAACACTCTAGACGTGATCTTCTCACTCTGCTCTGCTCTTCTATTCTCTAAGTAGAGTAGAGTAGGGACAACCACCACATTAATCACCATGAATGAACCAAACCCAAAGCCCCAAACACCTGCCATTTTATTTCCAGATTCTTCCTTTAGATTATAGCAAGCAACTCAAAGAATATACATAAATCACAAATAGTCTTTATTCTCCATGCAGCCAGTACATTACTAATCGTTCTCTCGACACATAAAAGCTTACTGCCAATAATGTACTCCCTCCGTTCGGAATTACTTGTCTCGGAAATGGATGTATCTAGAACTAAAATACGTCTAGATACATCCATTTCTGCGACAAGTAATTCCGAACGGAGGGAGTACAATACAAAACACTAGTATTTGCCAAAGATAAAGCTTACTGTCATGGACCTTTTGTTAGTCACAATTAACGTGGACCGTCTGAAAATAATTAGTGTTGTACAGATTACGGAGTAGAGCCTACTTGGTTGAACTTGCTAATCTCACCTCGCTGAATTAGCTGTTGTGGTTGCAGGATTGGCGAACCGTTAGATTAATCAACACTTCCCTCCCCTCTCAACTGAATCCCTGATGGAAGGCTTGTGGCATACGTCCACATGGAAGGCTGTGCTCCTACACATTTAAGTTTATAGAGGCCGGATGTGTGCTCAATGTGCTTGTATCGCTTGATGCAACATTTTGAATTAATAAAAGCTGCCCTGTATCCAAAGAAAAACTTTGTATCTTTCATGGATAACCATGCCAGCAGAAAGAACCAGCCGGCCGGTCTCAGTCTTGTTTAATATATGTAGATCATCTCAGAGCATGGTTACTTCATAACATGAGGAGAAGAAATTAACCCCTGCATCCCATAATGTAAGACACTAGAGGGAGTAAAACCCATCTCAAGTTGATGGAAATACCAGAACCTTGTAAATTGCATGAAATACAGTTAACATTTGATAGAATTGTAAGTAAGTGTTTATCACATTAATATTCAACAACTTTAGGCATTTTATTCGTTTTTCCTGTTTTTTTAAGAAATCTCAATGACTGAGAAAACCCTCTGCATCAACAGAGAGGATGCTTAAACTATTGTTCAACTGTTCCATTAAAAATAAAGTAGTATTGCTCAACTTGCCGCTCTATAAATAAAAAATAAAGGTTCATGGCGTAAGTCCACATGGAAGAATGTGTTCCTACATAGGATACGACAATAAATA
>LT934124.1:721312733-721323675 GCA_900231445.1 Triticum turgidum subsp. durum | reverse complement strand
CGGTAGCGCTATAGTGAGCCTGAGCGCAAAGTCGCTAATCCTGCGCTCCGGCTGCACGCACCGCTCCTCCGCCTCCCTAAATAATCCAACCATCGTAAAAAGGGTTGAAACCATCGTAATAGCCTTCAAGAGATTACCTTTGGCTACACCGAACCATGCCCACACCCCGGCGAATAAGCCAACAAGACTTGTTTTGGTCCGGACGCTCGTAATCCTTTGCTAAACATGGTAAAAACCAGAAAAGGATTACCTCCCACATGTTTGATTATAAATATATTAGCATGCATGTCACAGAATCAATGTCGTGCACTCTCTCCCCGCCAAAAAAAAGGTCGTGCACTCCCTGCATAGTTAGAGGAACATAGTAACATACAAACATTGGTAGTAAACCACTATGTTGTAGTAGTAAATTGTAAAAGCCTTTTACTATCACGTACTACATTTTCTGAAAGGTGAATTACTACTTTTGGTACAAGCGTTTACCACCAGCAGCAATACTTTACTAAAAGCATGCGATGCATCTCAATCAGCCATAGAATAAGGTCAATAGTAAAAAAATTAAGGGATTACGACCTACATGCAAAATCACTCCTACATGCCCCATCTTTTTTAATGAAAAAAATACCGTTTACCATTGATCTTGTGTAGGCATTGGTCGTAACTACCTGAAGTTTTTTACTAGATTTAGTGGTGGTTTTACGAAGGTGGGAGGAGCGCAGATTTGGCTAGGTGGTTGCCCGCTTACTCTCTGGCCGGAGCGTACGATAAGCGTGTTTACGCTCAGGCTCATTTTAGCGACCCTATATATATATATATATATATATATATATATATATATATATATATATATATATATATATATATATATATATAGTACAATTATGTTTTATATATATACTTATTTTTTATCTTCCATCGACATTGTAATTATAACGCATGATTGGTTAGCGGCAACACTAGGACCTTTGTAATTCACAAGAAATATAAACGATTTTCTACAACATTGTGATTAGGTGTGCAGTCGCATTCACACTGAACAACCTTGGGAATTAATATTCCCCTTGCTAATGGCTGTTAACTTCATGGAAAAAAACATACAAATCTCAATGATTATGAAAGCCCTCTGCAGCATGCAAGAGAATGGTTAATATACTGTTCAACTTGCTGCTTTATAAAAGAAACACGGAAGATACGACGATAAGCAGGACAAACCAGATATAATGTACATTAGGTACGTTATATATTTTCAGCTTTGGATGAGCTCAAGGTACCCTCTAAAAATATGTATGGTTGTCTTGAAGATACATCAGCACTGATCTAAGCTTAATTAGTGTCTTGATTAGTTAAGTGGTGAACCTGCCATCAATTATTGCTGTACACCTGGCTGCTTTTGCCCTTTTTTGTGGCATATATTTGTAACTTCTGTTTTGCCAAAAAAGAGATGAAGAAACTTTCTAACTGAGGCTACCTATCAATCATTCAAAGTGATACAAAGAGTAGTCGGGGAGAATTGAAAGAATGGGGTTTGCTATATATGAAGAAGATCACCCCTGGACCCTGGTGTTGAGTCACTCTACCCTGATTCCTGAAGCAAAAGACTGTTCTTTTTTACAGCAAGAGCTCAACTACGATTCAAAAGCCGGGTGATGCAAGCTAGATTAATTTTAGTATTCGCCATCGCACTCGATCGAGCTGGATAACAGCCGGGTGATAGCAACTCAACCCTCAAATATGTTATGTGTTGTTTAAGCCCGGCCGGTGACTGACTAATTGCACGCCTCATTCTTATCCATCGAACCACATCGAACCACATGCACTGCGGTCTTTGCGCGGTGCAGATTCAATGAACCGGCAAGGATTGATTAAGTCCTCGATCGATATGTGGCGTGCTATCAAGCTAAATCTTAGGCTACAAGACAAATCATTTAGTAGTTCTTTTTTATGGTGCAATTGATTTAATTAGTAGTTGATGCAACTGCTGCATTGTTAACAAGAACGAACGACTTGCTCGTCTAGCTTGCAAGTCTTGTTTGAATACATAAACATTTAGATCATAATTAGGTAGGCAATTAGTTGATGATGTCAGACGGACCCCGCCCTTGGTAACTCCAGCGATCACCGTAGTTGTGGAAGAAACTGAGCGAAAGAGTACGAGAGAGTTTGTGCTGCCAACTGCTTGCAGCTTTTCGGGCTTTCTGTATTTATTCAGAGCTTACACAATCCAACTGAAAAAACGAGAAAAACGGGCGTGATCCGGTCATGGATGCCGCCATCCCAACACTCCCCACTCGTCGCCCTTCATGGCGCCGTGACCATTCAGTCGTGCCATCTCACGATCAGATCATGGCGCCAAAATCCTAGCTAGCTGCTCGGTTTATCTCTGGCGAAATGGAAGAAGGAAACTACTGTCGAAACTGAAACTTCCGACACCTAAAACCCTACTGAAACTGAAGATCACAGCAACAACCACCCTCTATTCTGAGTGTTCAGGGAGCCACTTCCACCATGCCAATGCTCGAGTGCAGCTGTTGCAGTGGAACGCGTCCGAGCGGCTTTGTGAACGTGTCGACAAGCTGAAGTTCTGTTGCTAAGAACTCGAGCTCGATCTTCTTCGTCTTCACGCAGTCTCTAATGAAATGGTACCTGGGCGCAATGTGCTTTGATCTGTCATGCATAACTGGGTTCTTGGCCAATGAGATTGCAGACTTGTTGTCCACCTTGAGCTTCACCACTTCAGCCCCTGTCTCTCTGAATTCGGCGAGCAGACGTGAGAGCCATATCCACTGCCAGGCCGCCGTGGTCGCGGCTACATACTCTGATTCGCAGCTTCAGAGGGCCACGGTCTTCTGGTTCTGTGACTGCCATGTCACTGCTCCACTTCCAAGGAGGAACAGAGTGCCGAAGGTCCTCTTTCGGTCGTCGATGTCACCACCTAGGTCACTTCACTCTACCCAACGAGCTAGGCCGTGCCCTTTCCTCTGGCATACATACAACCTGGCCAGAGTGTGCTGACGATGTACCTCAGAATCTGCTTGACAATGGTGAAGTGTTCCTCCATCGGCGCCTCCATGAACCGCGACACGTATCCAACAGAGAAAGTCTGATCGGGGTGCGTGTGTACGAAGTAGCACAGGCTACCGACGATACTGTGATACTCCGTGGCATCGAAGGCCGGCGCCGTGCTTTCCTTGGACAGCTTGAAATGAGGCTCCATCGGCGTGTGGCACGCCTTGCATCCTGCCATGCCGCTCTTCTCCAGCAGCTTCTGAGCGTACGCACTCTGAGCGATGACAATGTTGCTCGCGCTCTGCTACAATTCGATCTCTAGGTAGAAGCTTAGCAGGTTGAGATTAGACATCTTAAACAAACTCTGCATCTCACCCTTGAACTTCTTGATCTCCTCATCATCCAACCTGGTAATCACCAGATCGTCCACGTACACACTAACGCTGAGGCGAGAGGTCGTCGTGCCGCGTTATCGGTGTCAAAACCGGCGGATCTCAGGTAGGGGTTCCTGAGCTGTGGATCTTGGATCAATGGGAAACAAGAGACGAGGGACACGATTGAGGGAGTCCTGGATTAAGGGGTATCCGGACAGCCGGACTATGTATATCGTCCGGACTATTGAAGCATGAAGATACAAGACTCAAGACTCCGTCCCGTGTTCGGATGGGATTCTCCTTAGCGTGGAAGGCAAGCTTGGCGATCCGGATGTTATATTTCCTTCCTTGTAACCGACTCCATGTAAACCCTAGCCCTCTCCAGTGTCTACATAAACCGGAGAGGTTGGTCCTTAGAAGGCCGATCACAATTACAATCATACCATCAAAGGCTAGCTTCTAGGGTTTAGCCTCTACGATCTCGTGGTAGATCTACTCTTGTACCACCCATATCTTCAATATTAATCAAGCAGGAAGTAGGGTTTTACCTCCATCGAGAGGGCCCGAACCTTGGTAAACATCGTGTCCCTTGCTTCATGTTACCATCAGCCTAGACGCACAGATCGGGACCCCCTACCCGAGATCTGCCGGTTTTGACACCGACATTGGTGCTTTCATTGAGAGTTCCTCTATGTGGTCGCTACAAGGCGTGATGGCACCTTCAATCATCGTCAACAACACGGTCCAGGGTGAGACTTTTCTCCCTGGACAGATCTTCGTGTTCGGCGGCTTCGCACTGCGGGCCGATTCGCTTGGCCACCTGGAGCAGATCGACAGCTACGCCCCTGGCCACCAGATTAGGTTCGGAAACCTGAACTACACGGCGGACAACCGCGGGACTTGATCTTCGACGGATTCGGGCCCATGCTAGGAGCACCAAACAGTCACGACGAGCACGGCTTAGACCTGCTATCGGACAAAGCTCGGGGTATCACCCCCGCAGTAGCCTCGGACCTAAATCCGGAGCAGGCTGCGCTGCCTAAGGACGAGGGGCTGGACCTCGCCCCGCAGGCCGCACACTCATCGGCGGTGGAGCCGAACACAGGTCTCACCTCTGTGGTGGCCTGTGACTTCGGACCCCCGGATTTGCATCCGGATGTAGGTTCCGGTCCGCGCACTCTCGAGCCAACCGAGCCAGGTTGGGCTCCGATAATAGAGTTTACCGCTGCGGATATGTTCCAGCACTCGCCCTTTGGCGACATGCTGAACTTGTTAAAGTCTCTCTCTTTGTCAGGAGGCTCTCGACCGAACTATGTCCGGCTCGAGTGGGGACCAGACGACGAAGGAATTCGTTGCCCACCAACCACCCACTTCATCGCCACGGTTGATGATTTAACCGACGTGCTTGACTTCGACTCCGAAGGCATCGACGGTATGGACGACGATGCAGGAGAAGATTCAGAATCTCTGGGGCGCTGGACTACTACCTCTTCACATAATATATACATGGTGGACACGCCCAAGGAGGACCACGGCGACAATCCGGAAGATAAAACCCCCGAACAAAAGCCAAAACGGCGATGCAGACGCCGCTCAAAGTCCACCAACAGTAAAAATAGCGACAAGAGCGCAAGAAGGATCGACATACCAGTAAACTCCGAAGGCAATAACGACCATGAGGACCCAGCGATGGAGCAGGACGAGCCAGGTCATGCCGAACCAAGTTCGGAGCAGATGCCATATCACAATGATCCAGAGGGACGAGTTCATCAAACCGGCCCAGGACAAGAAGACAATCCGGACGATGATGCATTCATCATTCCGGAAGAACACGTGGAACGAGATAACCTCCACAGAAAACTTATGGCCACAGTGAGAAGTCTAAAGAAGTAGAATCAACGGCTCAAAGCTGCACAGGAAACGCTCAATCGCAGATGGAATAAGGTGCTAGACACTGAAAAAAGAGATGGCGACGATCTCCATACAAAGAGCTATCCAAAACGCAAGCTACTTCCAGAATTCGACGACGAGGCAGTTCCACCAAAGACTAATACGACTAGGAGGCCCAACGTACCGCTCCCTAACCACAATAGAACGGCTACCGACGTCGCGCACGATCTATGTGAGCATCTGGATAAGAAAGCCGGCGCGGCCAGGTCTATCTACGGATCTAAAGGACTCACCCCGGCGAGGGACTATGGTCACCAAAACGATGATACAAGCCAAATACCAGTTCGGAATAAACACCGGACACAACAACAGTCGACTGCATGCCACAGCACGTCCAGATACAGAGGGGCTGCTCACCCCCTGTGCTTCACCGAAGAAGTACTGGACCATGAATTCCCACAAGGTTTTAAACCTATGAACATAGAGGCATACGGCGGAACGACAGACCCGGGGGTCTGGATCAAGGATTTTATCCTACATATTCACATGGCTCGTTGGGATGACCTCCACGCCATCAAATACCTTCCCCTAAAGTTCAAGGGACCAGCTCGGCACTGGTTGAAGAGCCTCCCCGAAAATTCAATTGGGAGTTGGGAGGAACTCGAGGACGCTTTCAGGGCCAATTTTCAAGGGACTTATGTCCGGCCTCCGGATGCGGACGACTTAAGCCACATAATCCAACAGCCCGGAGAGTCCGCCTGCAAGCTTTGGAACAGATTCCTCACTAAGAATAATCAAATTGTCGATTGTCCGGACGCCGAAGCCTTAGCGGCATTCAAACACAGCATCCGTGACGAGTGGCTCGCCAGACACCTCGGCCAAGAAGAGCCAAGGGCAATGGCATCCCTAACAAGCCTTATGACCCACTTTTGCGCGGATGAAGATAGCTGGCTAGCCCGTAAAGGCACCAGCGACCCCAGCACATCCGAAATAAGGGATGGCAACGGGAAGACACGGCGTAATAAAAACAAACGCCAAAACAAGGAAGAGAGCCCGGATAACACAATGGTTAATGCCGGATTCAGGGGCTCTCGACCTGATCAGCAAAAGAAGCCATTTAAGGGCAGTAAAGAGGGACCATCCGGTCTGAATAGAGTCCTAGACAGACTGTGCCAAATTCATGGCTCCCGTGACAAACCTACGAACCACACGCACAGAGAGTGCTGGGTCTTCAAGCAGGCCGGCAAATTAAATGCCGAACACAAGGGAAGGGAAACACCAAGTGAAGACGAGGATGAACCTCGCCAGCCGAACACTGGGGGACAGAGAAAATTCCCGCCAGAGGTTAAAACAGTGAACATGATCCACGCGACTCGCACATCCATGAGAAGGCACGAACACGCGCATAGAGACGCGCGCGATATAGAGCCCATCGTACCCACACCTAACTACTGGATGTCTTATCCGATCACCTTCGATCACAAGGACGGCCGAACTAGTATTCGGCGCGGAGGATCAAAGGCCTTGGTGCTTGACCCAATAATCGACGGATACCGTCTCACCCGTGTCCTCATGGACGGCGGTAGCAGTCTCAATTTAATATACGAGGACACTGTCCGCAGGATGGGGATAAACCCATCCAGAATTAGCAAAGGAACACCGCCTTTGAAGGGGTGATACCAGACGTTGAAGCCTACGGCAGGGGCTCCGTCGTACTGGAGGTAACATTTGGCTCCCCAGGCAATTCCAGAAGCGAAGAACTACTCTTGACCATCGCACCCTTCCAAAGCGGCTATCATGCATTGCTTGGAAGAACGGCCTTCGCCCGCTTCAACGCACTACCGCACTATGGCTACCTTATACTCAAGATGCCCGGTCCACGTGGCGTCATCACCGTTAACGGAATCATAGAACACTCTTCACGCGCGGAGAAATACACAACGGCTCTAGCAGCCGGACTATAAGCGGCCTCCAATATCAGCAAGCATGACTGGTCATTAAGAACACAGACTCGGTTAGACGAGTCCGGCAGCCCGGAAAAAACGAACTCGGTTAGACAGTGGGTGTGGGCATGAAGGGTCTTGTCACTTTGTTATCAGTGAGGTCGTACCTAGCGACTAGGGGTGTGGCGCTGTAATCTTGGGTGTGCCATTTAGGCTTGTACATACTCTCTTCTTCTATATGATGCATCGAAACACAAAGCTTTTGCACTTCCTCAAAAAAATTACTTCTTATCAGGATGAGAGGAAATTATAAGAAAAACTTCCTGGGCATACGTAGCTGCAATCAGACAGTTTCAAAATAAAGCTGCAATGAAACAGGCAACTTCAACTATGCTCCCTTGTTTCTTGCGTATTCGATGGCAGGACCGTCTTCATTTTTTTTTGAAAAGAGGGGACCCCCGAACCTCTGCATCAGAATGATGCATACGGTCACATTTATAAATAAATAAAGTAGTTCAACAAGGTCTTGCAGTCTGCAACAAAATAAGAAGCTGGCTCACAAAGAGCTACAAAAGCAAAAAAAAGGCCCAAGAGCCACAACCGGCTGGCATAAGATAGATAGGTAAACTAATCGTCTATCCTATTACATCACCGCCATCCAAACCGGTTGAAGATATCCCGCGCTACCATCTCCCACCGGACAGATCCAGTAACCAAACGCTCCCTGGCCTCCATCGGAGTGAGTAAGGACCATATACGGATTAGCGCAGTAGCCCGGAATAAAACCTGCAAAAAATGAATAGTTGTTGTTCTGTTAAAAGCCAAATCATTTCTGCAGTTCCAAATTGCCCATAACAACGCACATGCTCCTACGCGAATTTTTCTAGCTGTTCGGACTCTATCCCAACAAGCCACGTTCCAAATAACGACCTGACCGAATTCGGAGGAGTAATGTCAAAGTCAATTTGCACCGAGCGCCACAACACCCTCGCCAACGGGCAATCAAAGAAAAGGTGCTTGATAGTTTCATCCCGATCACAGAAACTACACCTAGTAGAGCCTGTCCAGTTGAGCTTAACCAAATTATCTTTTGTTAAGATGACTTGTTTATGTACAAACCACATAAACACTTTAATTTTCAGAGAAACCTTAACTTTCCAAACATGTTTGGAACTAGGAATAACACTAGAATTGATGACATCAATGTACATCGACTTGACTGTGAATTCATCAGATCTAGTAAGCTTCCAACACAACTGATCGGGCTGATGAGTAAGCTGAACCTCCATCAGTCTACTCACCAGATGAAGCCAAGCTTCCCACCGGTCACCAACAAGCACCCTCCTAAACTGAATATTAAGGTGAGTGGACTGCAAACTCGTTGCAACCAGAGCATCACGTCGCTGCACAATACGATATAGCGACGGATACTGAAGCGCCAACGGCGTTTCACCCAGCCAAGTATCCTCCTAGAAGCGAGTGTTATTGCCATCACCGACAATAAACTTTGTTCCATTAAAGAAAGTAGCTTTGACTCTCATTAGCCCTTTCCAGAACGGCGAATCAGTCGGTCTGACTGTCACCTGCGATAATTATCGATTGGTCATTTAACCTCCCTCCAAAGTTTGTCACTACACAATTTACAGGACGTGTGCTTTCTTGAAGGCTTGTCTTCACTGCAACTATATACAGCGCACAGTTTACACATGTCCCGAACCTCAATATGAAGTTCGTCTCACAGTTGCGAGTCAAGAGGTCTCTCAATGTTAGCAACCCCATAATGCTCAACCACATGCTCTGAGATGAAGGTTTTATAGTTCTAGGAACTCTCGCTCTTGCAGAATGCAAGGAGTCCTTTTCATTTGAAGAATCTGCAGATTTCTCATCTATTAGGTACCTGTCATTTTTTGATTGTGAAATCAGTTCCTTGCCAGTTAATCTCAAGTGCTTTTCATGTCTGTGGACACTACAGATTGCTAAGTGCCCCAATATATCATTTTTACCTGATTTGCCATCTTCCCTCGAACACATAGTTGTGCGGGACTCTAAACTCCTGAAGAAGAGTTGTCAATCACCTGATCGAGAAAGCTGGCCAAAGATTGAGCATATCCGCTCAAGATACATTCCTTAATTTTCATCCAGATTTGCAACTATATAGAACCAGAAAGGTAAAGACCTCACCTGCTCACTCTAAAATAGATAACGTTTGTTTTCATAATTTTTCGAAATTTAAAGTATCTTATGTATTGAAAAGTTCCCTCCATTAATTCTAAAGTTTCCCTATTCATTTATTTCAAACAGCAGTTCAGTTCTCCCATGTGTCTTGGTTGACCCCTCAGTTCACTTTTTCATCTCCGGTTTCTGCAACTGTCGCCCTCAACGGCTGCACCTCCATTGCCAAGACGCGTGCCTACTGTTATATTGTTGATGTTGTTTTGTTATCCTCATCTCAGAGTGTTCCTTTTGGTTGGTACTGGTTGTACTAGCTTGTGTGCTCTGTATGCTGTGATGTACTCCTGGAGAGTTAATCTCCATGTACCATCATAACTGAACTTGTCAAGTTCATTTTTAGATTACTGTGGAGGTTAGATTTTTTCCTTTGATTTTTTTTTCGAAAAGGGGGGACTCCCCGGCCTCTGCATCAGAACGATGCATACGGCCACTTAAATAAATGAAATAGGTTCAACAATGTCATAAGGTCTTGAAACAAAATAAAGGCGAGCTCACATAGAGCCTCGACGCCAAAACAAGAAAAGGCCATAGAGTCACAACCGGCTGGCAAAATAAAGATAGGAAAAGTAATTGCCTATCCTATTACATGGCCGCCATCCAAACCGGTTGAAGATATCCCGCGCTACCATCTCCCACCGGACAGATCCAGTAACCAAACGCTCCCACTAGTAGAAAAGGGGCCAATGGTCCAGGCCGGTCCAGCCCATTAGTCCCGGTTCAATCCAGAACTGAGACCAATGGGGGCATTGGACCCGGTTCGTGAGCCCCGGGGGCCGGTCGGGCCACGTGGGCCATTGGTCCCGGTTCGTCTGGACCATTTGGTCCCGGTTGGCGGGACGAACCGGGACCAATGGACCTCGCTCCTGGCCCACCACCATTGGTCCCGGTTGGTGGCATGAACCGGGACCAAAGGCTGACCTTTAGTCCCGGTTCATGCCACCAACCGGGACAAAAGGGTTGGTCCTCGTTGCGGCCAGAGTTTAGTCCCACCTCGCCAACCGAAGGTGGCTCAGACCGGTTTATAAGCCCCTCCGTCCCTGCCTTGTTGAGCTCCTCTCAAAATGAAAATAGATGCCCTTATACAGGGAATTTAACCTAAATTCATTGAATTTCTCTGAAATTAGTAGAAATTTATTATGAATTTAGGTTGAATTTTCTCTATAAGCGCACCTATGTTCATTTCTGAGTAGTTTTTTATATAGTTTTTTTAATTTTCTGCTATATTTGTTTTTTCTTTTTATTTCTGAGTTGTAATAAGTCATTAAAAATAAGCATCTATGCTCATTTTTTAGTAAAGTTAATCACAACTATTTTTTATTCTATTTATTTCTGAATTGTAATAAGTCATAAAAATAAGCATCTATGCTCATTTTTTTAGTAAAGTTAATCACAACTATTTTTGCTTCTATTTATTTCTGAGTAGTTTTTTATATAGTTTTTTTTTCTTTTCTGCTATATTTTTTTTCTTTTTATTTCTGAGTTGTAATAAGTCATTAA
>LT934124.1:721290878-721310436 GCA_900231445.1 Triticum turgidum subsp. durum | reverse complement strand
CTTCATATATATATAGTTGAACTAGCTAGTTGATTTAATAAACTAATTTATTTTACTATATATAGAAGTAGTTTGTTTTTAGTAAGTAGTACTTTATTTATTTATAGTAAGTGCTTAATTAGTAGTTGAACTAGATAGTTGATTTAATTAATAAAACTACTTTATTTAACTATATATAGAAGTAGTTCCCGCATCGACGTCGGCGATGCCTATCCCGCATCCTCGTCGTCGCCGACTCGGTAGTGGAGGCCTGCTTGATCAGGGCCATGTTCGGAACTGGGCTCCGCCGGGCTGGTATTGGGAGGTGCTACCTTCCGGGGGACGTAGGTTGGTGAGGAGGCAGCCCGTTGTTGACCCGATCCTTGTTTGGTGGCGGTCGCGTGGGCCAGTGACGGTGCCGAGGCTTCCGGACACCGCGGAGGTGGTACGTCATCATGTCAGCGAGGAGGATGAGCACGTCTGTCGCTACATGGTTGCATTGGAGGGCAGGTTCGACAATACCTGGCAGGTTCTTCAGGGATCTCACTGGAGCTATGATCCTGTGATGGTTCCTTATCTTTGGGTGTCCACCGCCCGCGTCGATACCCGTCGGGCGCTACGGTTCTGGTTGTATTAGTGATGCTATATTAGTGATAATATTCGGCGATGTACGGACACCAAAAGATGATGTACTTTTGCTTATAATTATTGAATGCATGCTAATTTGAATACTACTTTATTTTATGATTTGGTTTTGCTTATTTTATGATTTGGTTTTGCTTATTGAATGCTCATATTGGATAAGTTCTCCTTCATTCCTGTGTGATAGACAATTTGGTGTAATAATGCACTCGGGAATGAAAGGAGGAGCTACGTACATCACCGATAGTCAACCCGTGATTAATAATATAGTTTAATATTTGAATTATGAACATAGGCCGGAAATGTCGTACTCGGACGACGAAAACCGCCCGGGGGAGTGCGACTGCTGCCACGACGACCGAGGTATGTGCGACAGGTTCATTGTGCTAGACGAAGATCGGCGCTTCAGCATTAAGCTCGAGGAGACCTTCGATGTTCATACGGTACGCAACGACGACAATAGTTTTTTTTCGTAATTAATCATGACTTCAACTATTTTAACGTGTATTTTTCATCTTTTCCAATTCGACTAGCTTATCCCATGCTTTGCAAGACGCTATGTCTTGGAGAGGATGGGTTTTGAAGACCATGAAAGTTTTGAAACCAAAAAAATTATCCTAAATAACCATCATGGTGTGGATTTTCAAGTAAAGCTGTACAATGCTCAGAGTATAACCCATTTTGGTTGCAAAAATTCGGAAGCACTTTGCAAGATGTATGGTCTTGATGAGGGTATGCTTGTCACCATGGATCTTGGTGATCCTACAATCAAGCAAGAGAGACCTTCGATTTGGGTCTTTGTGGATACACCTCCAATTCTTCCCCCATGTGAGCTTAACATAGTTATTAAGTAATTTATATTGTTTATTTTAAAATAGTTGACAACTTATTTTCATTGACAGCTTATTTTCATTCTTCAAAGAATGTGCAGAAGATGGTAGACAGAACCTACTACACCGAAGGCTCCGAATTAACTTATCAGGAGAAAAATCATCTGGTCACATTTTGTACTGATCAGAATTACAATATCTACAATCAAACTCCTCAACATTATGGTCAATACGTGCCACTAGTGCACGTGTTGAACTACGGTAACTACCATGGAGATATCCTGGTAAGATTATTTTTTACTATTACAACATCCGTGCATCTTTTTGCACACTTGTAAAACTAGTACATCATTGCTAACTACGAAGTTATTACTATGCTTTTCAATAGATAATCCCGAATGATTGTGTGCCTCATCTGATGTATACGCATGGTAGCCTTCATGTTTGAACATACAACCAGGTCGTCCTACGAATCTCAACTGTCCATACCGGGTTCCTAAAAGAAGTGGCGACATGACAATCAAAGAATGGAAAAAATGTAAGGACAGTCGTAAGGAGCTTCTTGGAAGCAAAAAGCAGCGAAGGGCAAGAATGGGAGACAGGGTGATCGCCATTCTTCATAATGGAGAGTCAGGGTCTATATTGTTTTATGCTATTTTACCTTAAGGGTGTTTAGGTCCTACCTGATACTGATGATCATGTGCTAAGAACAATTATGTAGGGTTGGGTTCGATGACTATGAGGATGATGATCGTATGACTTATTATTAATAACGAGTAGAAGTTGTATGATGATGCATGATTAGTAAGACTTGTTATTATATATGATGATGTATGATGCGAGCATGCATGAGCATGTTATATTAGCGGGTGAAATGAACATAGCAGCAGCGTTGGTAAACCAAGGACGAAGATATAAGAGAGGACACTTCTCTCTATTAGTTAGCTAATAACAACCTAAAAATAACCCCCAAAACCCCTAAAGCAGCCATTTTTCTAAAAAAACATGGACTTTTGGTCCCGGTTGGTGCCACCAACCGGGACCAAAGGCCCCCCTGACTGGGCTCGGCGAACCGGTCACGTGGAGGCACATCTATCCCGGTTCGTGTTTGAACCGGGACTAATGGGTGGAGGTATTTGTAACGACCCATTAGTCCCGGTTCATGAACCGGGACTAAAGGCCCTTACGAACCGGCACTAATAGGTGTTTTTCTACTAGTGTCCCTGGCCTCCGTCGGAGTGAGTAAGGACCACATACGGATCAGCGCCGTAGCACGGAATATAACCTGCAAAAAATGAATAGTAGTTATTCTGTTAAAAGCCAAATTATTTCTGCAATTCCAAATTGCCCATAACAACGCACAAACTCCTACACGAATATGTCTAGCTGTATCGTTGATTTTTTCCTTTGATGTAGAATAAAATTATGTATACTATACGTTATTCATTCGACCATCTATACGTGATATAATCGATGGCTACTTGTGAATATATGGTGGAGATTGTCCATTCTTTGCTGCCACTGCGTTTGCAGATGTTCTCAGTTGGATAGACTGAATCTATGAAAAGAAGATGGAAAAAATGAAGGCGTTTCTTTTATATTGCAAGACATACTGCTACTACCTAAACAGAGCAACCTGTTTCTCAACTTACTAGACATAATGCTGCTACCTGACTAGAATGCCGAATTGAAATGCCCAAGTTGGTTGATCAACTCCCCAATCTGCTCTTCTACAAGCAGAGTAGGGGTAGCCAACACATCCTTACAACTTCTTCAAATGGCTCCTGCCCAGAAACAAGACTCACTCACTACCATTATGTTCATAAGTTGTTCCTTCAGGTTACAGCAAGCAGCTGAAACAATTATAAATTACAGTGTCTTTCATCTCCATGTATCTACATTACAAGTTGTTCTCTGCTTTCTTGTTGCCAATGATATAAATTACACAACACTTGTCTTTTCGCCTGATGCACGTAGGACAACCTACTGCCGGGGCCTGCACTGCATTTAATTTCACACATACAATTCAATGGCATAGGCTGAGCAGCAGCAGGATGAGGATGTCCAAGCTAGGCCGGCTAGTCTCCCTTCCACCTGCTCACAACAGATGAGACTTGAGATTGGTTTATTAAGTGTATCAAGACAAGGTACAATGTAGTAGTGTAGAGCTATCTGCTAACTTCATTTTCCAATTCAGGCAATTGTGTAGGTTTTTTGTTTGGCTTTGTGTATTGCTAATAGGCACCAGTCAATCAGGTTAGCTTCCTTCCGAGTGAGTTAACGGTATGACGACTGACAGTGACAACATCAGCGACATACAAAAAGCACAAGCTTTTCCTTTTGAAAATGAAAGAATGGTGACAACACAATTTTAGCCTTGGGCAGTCTGACGATGTAAGGAAGCTGAGGAGCAGGATGAAGATCTATCTACCAGCTAGGCCGAACAGTCTCCCTTCATTTAAGCCTTGTATATATCAAGGTTTCCCATTGTCATTAAGTACAGACATACTACTAGTGGTGTAGAGATGCTAATTAATTGAATGCGTAGTCGAAACAATATTTAGTCAATACAGTATATGCAGAGTAGGAACTAAGAGGAGAACTGCCCTCGCGTCGAGAAAAAAGAACGGTGCCAAACTTATTCAGTGGAGTGTATGGTCTCACCTTTCTAGCTAGCTATCATGCATGCACTTTCCCCTTTCCTCGATCTTCCTTTTCTCGTTGGCATGCTTCTTGTTCCTTGTTTCCATCTCCTGAACCGGATGCAACTGATACCGCTGCTTCTTCTTCCTCCTCTGCAACCATTGTGTGAATTAACGTCCAAACATATGAAATTAACATGGAATCAATAGGAGGAAACAACCAAACTAAATATAAATAGCACACTAAGAGTTGTCTCGATTTAACACACTAAGACTAAGAGTTGTGTTATTTCACCTCTAGATGCGGTCAATTGTTGGGACAGTACATCCCTCAACCTGACAGCATCCTCCTCTGCTAACTTCCACCCTTTCTCGACATAAATCCCCTCGTGGCCGCTCGGCATGCTTGCACCCTCGTGGCCTCGTCCTTTTCCAAGTCTATCACTCTGTTATGCAGCATGCAGCACACGCCGATTGTCCAGTACATCACATGTTCGTTCAAACTTGTCACAACTTCTTTGTCATGGCGTGCTGTTTGTTGCAGTGGCTAGTTGCGTTTGTGCATAGACAAGAGGTCAGTGGTGCCGGCCCAGTCAAGGGTGCTTTTAGGCTGGGTGACGTAAGTGAGAAAAAACAAACGCAACATCAAGAGTTCAAGACAAAACAAACAATACAGCAGATTGTTTAGATAGATGTCAACGTGTCTAAAAAATAGATGTCACCTGAAAGGCCCACATATAGGAGGTGACTGCGGCCCGGCGTCGGACGAATACTCATGTGCACAAGAAGTTCCTAGAAACATGATATACGCGGCAGGCTACCAGAGGCGGAGCCAGCGTGGTAGCGTTGGGTTCAGATGAACCCAACGACTTTTGTTGGTCCAGTACACGTAGGAGGTAAGTAATACCATGAACCCGACGAAAAACAAGGCCTGAACCCATCGAGTTTCAACGCGGAGTGAGCGGTCTAATAAAAAGGCCCAAAAGCCCAATAATAAATTGCCTTTATACCGTCTGTTCGTACCCTAATTATATTCTTCACGACCTCGGTCAGCCGTCACGCCACGGCAGGTCGACGGCAGCAAAGCCGGCAGTCGTTGTCAAGAACTCCAATTTAGAGGTACTGAGATCGCATGACCACGTACGTCTCCTCTCTAGTGTTCATATTTTAATTTTCTAGTTGCTTACTCCATGTACTTTTTTTGTGCGGGTTTTACTCCAAGTATTTTGACCGATCTAGGGTAAATGATATTTCTCAATAGAGAAACCCGATCACCGGATCCAAATAGGAGTATTATAATTCAAGGCCACCTTTAGACGGAGGTGATGTGCATCATATTTCGGAAGAGGTAAGTCATCAATTTCTACAGAGCGCGTACCTAGAATGTATGGCTAGATGCACCCGAACTAAGGTTAACTCCATAATCAACTCGCAGTCTAATTTTTGCTTCCTAAAATGTATGGCTAGCATTAGCAAAAAAAATGTATGGCTAGGGTTTTTAATTTTAAGAGTGATTACTTGGTAATTGGAATATGGCGACTTGTCAATTTTTGGCAGCGATTCACATATATTTGGGTCATTCTCCAATGGCTAGATGCACCAGAACTAGGTTAACTCCATAATCACACAATTTAAGCAGTATGTTTTTATTATTACTGGTTAAATGTGTTGGTGCGGAATAAAAAATGATAATATTTCCGCCTTTGCTATCCATAAGTGATACTCCCTCCGTTCCAAAATAGATGACCAAACTTTGTACTAATAGATGACTCAACTTTGTACAAAGTTGGGTCATCTATTTTGGAAAGGACGAAGTATTATATTTCGATCTGTTTTGCATTTTTTGAGTGCTATATTTTTCTTCTTCTTTGAAACCGAGTGCTATATATTTGATGCAAGGTGGTGCCGAAAAAGTAAGAGACTAAATCCCCACAATCAGTCAACGAATGAACCCATCGGCTAAATTTTCTGGCTCCGCCCCTGCAGGCTACTGTTCATCCTCGACATTCTTTTGGTGAAGACATGACAACGACTCAAAGGAGTAAAGATGTCTTGTAAGAAAACACTTCGTAAAAAGCTCTCTATATCAGAATTTAAAAAAGCACATGACAAGTGCATGGCTCGCATTCGCCGGAAAGAGAAGTCACACCATACTAATCTAGTACCTTGCATAATGTTGAAGAGTGCAGGTGAATCATATATACAAGGACACTCTATTCTGATTTTGAAGTAGAATTCAAAGCGCAATATAGGTCTTCATGCTTTC
Organism: Triticum turgidum subsp. durum; assembly: GCA_900231445.1. Classification (NCBI taxonomy): domain Eukaryota; kingdom Viridiplantae; phylum Streptophyta; class Magnoliopsida; order Poales; family Poaceae; genus Triticum; species Triticum turgidum. Next base: position 721,304,077 of record LT934124.1, on the reverse strand, counting down.
TTTTGGCGAGTGATGGAGCAAATGACACTTATATGGTTAAATCCATAGGCTACAAGACAGATGCTGGTAGAGATATATTGTTGATTGCTGTGTTTGCAGATGTTCTCGATCGGTTGGTGACACCAAGCAAGTTCTTTTTACCTAAAGGGGCTGACACAGAATTGTGTCAAGGTAATCACAAGCTAGCCTGGCCGCCTTCCAGATCACTGGTGGAGAGATATGGAATCCTACAAAGTCTGGCAGCCTGAAACAATCGGTAAACTATGGATGTTGGCTCCATATAATAGGTGTGGAGATGAGATCTGAAAAAGGCGAGCTCGAGTCCTGTTCGATGTATCAGATGTCTAAATATCATGCTAGATTTAGCCGTCGGCGACGACGGCAAGGAAGCCGGTGAGAGGGGAGGCGACGGTGGCACTGCCCATATGAATCAGCTTTGGTTGGGGCAAGGAAAGCCCACAACCAATGCTTTCTTTCTGCTACCCACAGTCCATAAGTCCATTTTCTGTCATGACCCTGCCAAATAATCTGAAATAATCAGTGTTATTCTTGGGCCGAATTAAAAAAAAACCCAGAGCAAAGGCGATATTAGGACGCCTCTATAGGCATTTCGTATTCAGTGCTTTAGGCGTCCGTTTCTTTGGAAATTGCAAACAGGTGCACACCCCCGCTCCGCCCTGGGCCGGCCCATTTTCCTTCTTTTTTCCCCCATTCGTTAACTTTATTATTTCAAAGAAAAAAGGTAATGCCGACAGGATCGATCTCGTGACCTCATCCTTCCAATGGAAGCGCAGCAACCACCAGGTCACCTCACGCAATTGATTTTTTTTTCAATTTCGATGGTGTTTTTCAAAATCAATGAACTTTTTTCAATTCTAAGAACTTTTATCAAATATGATGAATTTTTTCAAATTTAATGAAGTTTTTTCCAATTTGACGAACTTTTGAAATCTATGAACTTTTTCCAAATTCGTGATTTTTTTCAAAATCTGTGAACATTTTTGAATTCATAAATTGTTTCGTTTTTGTCAAATGCGATCAAGAGAACCAGGGGAAAGTTAAAATTTGTTCGCATATACATGCTCCGGCTCACCAGCATCGGCTCGTGGGCGCCAGGGAGCTTCCCTATCGCCTGAAACGTCGAATAGGAGCTCCCGCCCCTATATCCCTCCTTCAGCTAGGCCGGGGGGACCCCTCGCTGAAGGGTAGGGCTGCAAATGAGTCGAGTTCGAGCAAGTTGGAGTTGGCTCAACTCAACTCATATTAAAATCTGAGTGAGCTCAAACTGAGTGAAGCTCAATATCAAGCTGTAGAACATGACTCGTGCTCAGCTTGTAATGATTTCGAGTCGATCTCAAGCTAGTTTCAAGCTAAATAAGATGGTAAAAATTATAAGATTATGACAATCATTCCAAATAGATAAGGACACAACACGACACAACTTTGTACAACCATCGCGTCCTCGGGAGAGCTCATCTTGTTCTCTTGGGCGAACTAGCAATGGAGGTCGTCCTTCTTTGTGGACGAAAAACAAAAAACAAAGGTGAATATGATGGGAACTTTTGCCAAAAACAACATGATATTTAACACATAGTCGACCACATACCATAATTAGACCTAAATCTTCTCTGCACTTAATTAAGCTTCCATGTTTGCTAGTAAATAAAATCGGAAAAAAAATCATGAACAACATATATGGTAACAAATTATCTTATTTACATTTAATACAGATATGATCATTTAACATAATGATTTTATGTCGAGCTATTGAGCTAAAATGGAGCGAGCCAATATTGGCTCATGATTGGCTCCTTTCTAAGTCAGATCTATATAAAATGTTCAAACTCATACCGTTTTTTTTCGAGTCGATCTCGAATTGCAGCAAATATATTCTCAAACATGTCATTCTCATCAAACATAGCATCCCGAAGCTTGGCCCTTTTCATATCATAAGCATAATCACTCTCATCATTAATAATATGGATAGCACCAATAGTATAGCAATTATCATCATCACAATGAGTAATAGGAGAAACATCATTTGGGAGGGATACCTTTCTACCTTTGCTTCTCCGTCTTTTCTTTTTATTCTTCACATCATGTGTGGGTTTAACCCTCTTTTTTGAGCTCCTTAGAAGGCTCCTCCTCGTTACCTGATTCGTCGTAAGAAATAATAGGAGGACATTGGGAAGTCTCTTCCCTTTCATTAGTATTCTCTTCATCTTCTATTTGCTCTATTTTTTATGTAATTGGCAATATAAGGATTTTCAATGCAATTCACCGCACAATACATATAAATTTCCTCTAGATCAACATCAAGGAATTTCTCAAGGTTATATTCGGGAATATGCTTAGTTACACGTATCATTTCTTCATAACCCAAAAGCAAACTAAGTTCATTATGATGTGCAAGGGAAATCAAGTCATCACAATTTTTGGACACGATTTGATCATGAAATAGTTTGCATCGGAGATTTAAATGACCACGTTCATTGCAAAGTACACAAGTATGGCAAAGAAATTTTAAATTTTCAGCACAAACATCTAGCCTTTCTTGCAACCATTTGGTTTCTAATTAGGTATGCCTCTTGCAAAATCTATCTTCCCTATTTGGTGTGTACTTGCAAACTCTGTGCACTCCATAAAAATTGACATGCTTGTAAGAGACATTTTCATCATGACTAGTGCAATCATCATTAGTACCATGGATATTCAAAGAGTTCATACTAACAACATTGCAATCATGCACATCATTCAAAGATTTAGTGCCAAACATTTTATAGACTTCTTCTTCTAGCACTTGAGCACAATTTTCCATCCCATCATTCTCACGAAGGATATTAAAAAGATGAAGCGTATGAGGCAAACTCAATTCCATTTTTTGTAGTTTTATTTTATAAACTAAACTAGTGATAAAACAAGAAACAAAAAGATTCGATTGCAAGATCTAAAGATATACCTTTAAGCACTCACCTCCCTGGCAACGGCGCCAGAAAAGAGCTTGATGTCTACTACACAACCTTCTTCTTGTAGACGTTGTTGGGCCTCCAAGTGCAGAGATTTGTAGGACAGTAGCAAATTTCCCTCAAGTGGATGACCTAAGGTTTATCCATCCGTGGGAGGCGTAGGATGAAGATGATCTCTTTCAAACAACCCTGCAACCAAATAACAAAGAGTCTCTTGTGTCCCCAACACACCCAATACAATGGTAAATTGTATAGGTGCACTAGTTCGGCGAAGAGATGGTGATACAAGTGCAATATCGATGGTAGATATAGGTTTTTGTAATCAGAAAATATAAAACAGCAAGGTAGCAAGTGGTAAAAGCGAGCATAAACGGTATTGCAATGCTAGGAAACAAGGTCTAAGGTTCATACTTTCACTAGTGCAAGTTCTCTCAACAATAATAACATAATTGGATCATATAACTATCCCTCAACATGCAACAAAGAGTCACTCCAAAGTCACTAATAGTGGCGAACATACGAAGAGATTATGGTAGGGTACGAAACCACCTCAAAGTTATCCTTTCTGATCGATCTATTCAAGAGTCTCTAGTCAAATAACATGAAGCTATTCTTTCCGTTCATTCTATCATAGAGTTCGTACTAAAATAACACCTTAAGACACAAATCAACCAAAACCCTAATGTCACCTAGATACTGCAATGTCACCTCAAGTATCCGTGGGCATGATTATACGATATGCATCACACAATCTCAGATTCATCTATTAAACCAACACAAAGTACTTCAAAGAGTGCCCCAAAGTTTCTACCGGAGAGTCAAGACGAAAACGTGTGCCAACCCCTATGCATAAGTTCATTGAACCCGCAAGTTGATCACCAAAACATACATCAGGTAGATCACGTGAATATCCCATTGTCACCACAGATAAGCACGGCAAGACATACACCAGGTGTTCTCAAATCCGTAAAGACTCAATCCGACAAGACAACTTCAAGGGGAAAACTCAATTCATCACAAGAGAGTAGAGGGGGAGAAACATCATAAGATCCAACTATAATAGCAAAGCTCGCGATACATCAAGATCGTGCCAAATCAAAAACACGAGAGAGAGAGAGATCAAACACATAGCTACTGATACATACCCTCAGTCCCGAGGGTGAACTACTCCCTCCTCGTCATGGAGAGCGCCGGGATAATGAAGATGGCCACTGGTGATGGATCCCTCCTCTGGCAGGGTGTCGGAACAGGGTCCCGATTGCTTTTTGGTGGCTACAGAGGTTTGCGGCGGCGGAACTCCCGATCTATTGTGCTCTTCGATGTTTTTAGGGTATACGGATATAAATAAGCGAAAAAGTCGGTCAGGGGAGCCACGAGGGGCCCACGAGGGTGGGGGTGCGCCCAGGGGGGTAGATCGCGCCTCCCTGCCCTGTGGCCACCTCGTAGCTTCCCTGGCGTCTACTCCAAGTCTCCTGGATTGCTTCCGTTCCAAAAATAACTCCCCCGAAGGTTTTATTCCGTTTGGACTCCGCTTGATATTCCTTTTCTTCGAAACACTGAAATAGGAAAGAAAACATTAATTTGGGCTGGGCCTCCGGTTAATAGGTTAGTCCCAAAAATGATATAAAAGTGTTTAGTAAAGCCCATAAACATCCAAAACAGATAATACAATAGCATGAATACTCCAAAAATCCTAGATACGTTGGAGACGTATCAGTATGCATCAGCCGCGGGGAAGCAACTCCGCTCCTGAACCGATCTGTGGGAGGCCTGGGACATCGGCGACGTCGTTGCTCCTCCACAACAGCGACATCACCACTGCCTAGCTCGAATCCCCCTCTGAGCATGGGAAGTAAAAGATGCTTCCTCCGACGCCCACCACAGAATTAGATCTGGCGTGAGTGGCTGCCCCATCGCAAACAGACGATCTCGCTCTTCCTGACTGGTCCGCGACATGGCCCGTAGCACCAGAAGCATACGGGCATCTCTCACCAGCCCCGACGCGATCTTTGCATCTCGCGCCGCCTGAGTCGTCGCCAACCTCGCCTGCGTCTCCTCTTCCTGCAACCTCACCACCTCCGCCATCAGCCGCTGGATCTCCTGATTCGACGCCACCCCGCCTTCTCCAGGCGACGCCATCACCGGTGCAGAACACCGAAATCGATTCGGGTCCACTCGATGGCGACCGCAGCGCCACTCGCAGCCTCGCGCTGAGCTGCGCGGTCCGCCTCGGGGAGGAGAACCCAACCACTAGGGGGGAGCCGCGGGGATCTACGCAGCGGCCCGCCGGCGGCGAGAGGTGTGGTGGTGTCGGTGGTGGGGAGGGGAGGAGGGGTGGGGGCATGAGGAGAGGGATCGAGATTGCGACGAGGCTTCTGTCGGATTTTCGTAACATATTACCTTTTGTATGGTCGACACATAAATTTAATAGATTTTATTGTTGATTCATGGGAGCAATTTTCTATTCGAACAAAGCAATATTTTTACATTGTAGAAGCATGAAAAAATGGCACCGAGTACATAACTAGTTTTGCTTGGAAGTAAGGAAATTTGAAAATGAAAAAAAATAGTATTGTTGCCAAGAGGAGGCATATTTGTATGATGTACATACCAATTTCACAGAAAATTATGAACGATTTAAATCCAGAATTTTTGACACAATTTCACCCCAGCAGACATGAATAAAAACCAAAGTGATGAAATAGAGAGAGATTGCACATATCTCATAAAAGAGTTATATGCCAGAATTAAGTAGGGATGCACGAATTGAACAGTATAAAGAGAGATGACTCAAACCCTAGGCCAGATGGGGGTGCATTTTAAAACCGAACCGAAAAACCCTACCGAAAATAAACCGAACCGAACCGAATTCATGATTTTTATGGTTTATGGTTTCGATATGGTATGAACTTTTCTTACCATTTTGAATTTCGGTTTTTATGGTATATACCAGAAAACCGAATGGTTAACCGAATAAACCGAAATAAAAAATATGTATATTTCTTGAGGCAAACAACGATACAAGTAGTCATTTTTCTTGTATAAGAGTAAAATTTCCTGCAAAGAACATCCATTTTTTTCATGTAACGTAGTAATTTTTCTCTTGCAAAAATGCTAACCACGTCGTCCATAACCTTTCAAGGCATGAATTGAGGTATGCATATATACTTTTATAAAGTTATATACCGTTTGTATTTAAAAAGTATGTGTTTGAATTTATAAGTTTGTAAAATATAGTATGTCATTTTCAAATTCGCGTCAACTTTGGTTATTATGGTATATACCGAAACCATACCGAAATAATTTGGTATATACCGAAACCGAACCGTATTTTAATATCATATCGTATAAACCAAAGTATTTATACCATACAAACCGGAAAACTGTATAAACCGAACCATGCAAACCGAATAAACCGAACGCACAGAGTGACCTGTGGTAGTCCAATAGTGATGGCTTCATTCTCGAACATAGATGACACTCCGCATGTCCATGGCGGCATGGAGCAGTGGCCTGGTCCTGGTGGAGATGAGCACGGCTGGGAGTTCCCAAGGTCATCGGCTAGCAGGTCGGGCGCCTCGCCGCGCGGCTGTCGAACGGTACGGTGTACCGGCCTACCGGCTAGGTGGAGCAAAGGCCGCAGAGAGGCGGAGCTGGGGGAGAGAGACACGGGGTCGGCGAGTACGACTCTGAGGAGGAACGCGGCAGGATAGATGGAAGCTAGGGTCAATTCGGTTCGGGGCAATTAATTGGGCAAGGGAAGATTACGGGCAGTGTTGAAAGAAAAAAAAATGGAGCAACGCTTCTCTCGGTCGTAAGATGAAAGATGGATCAACGGTTGTCGACCAGTCTGACCAACGGTATGCTCCATACGTCTGTAGAAGAGTGTTTCCCTTTAACACATCACCAAGGAGTGAGCGAGAGGAGACGGACTCCCAACTCCTAGCTGAGGCCTTGGACTTGCAAAGAGTGGATTCCTCTGCCTACGCATCTGTCATTGAGGACACGAAGTACCAGCTCAAGCTTTGGTTTGCCAAGGTTGTAATCACCGTGTGTAGACGCACAGCGAATTCTGTAGCTCACGATCTTGCCAGAATTGGCCGTAGTTGTGATCCCAACCAGTACATGGAATGGGACTCGAATGTACCTGCCCATGTGGGCGCCTTTGTAATAGGCGATATGCCTAAGCTCAGTTAAGTAATAAAGCTTTGCTTTGCTCTCAAAAAAAAAGGAGTGAGCGAGAGGAAGGCACATGTCAAACACTTTCTTTCCACAGCGGATGGCCCATTTGTCTGTCTCATGGATGGAGGCAGACCAGCAACTAGTCAACGAGCACTCCTTGTGGCGCTCTGGACACTCCCTCCGGAATTTATTATTATTTTTTTTCACACGCGTTTTCGGCATTTGAAACGGTTTTTTTTTTGACTTTTTGGTTTTTCATCAGTCTTCCTTAGCCTTTGGAAAAAATTGTGCGAAAGAACGCATTTTTTTGCTTCCGTGAGAGGCATGGTTTTGATTTTGCGAGAGGCACAGCCATGCCTCTCGGAAACATTAAAAGCTAGGGTGGCAAAAACAAAGTTTTCCCAAAAAAAAATATTTTTTTTCCTTCCGCGAGAGGCACAATTGTACTTTCGCGAGATGTATGGTCGTGCCTCTCAGGTACGGAAAAAAGTGTTTTCTATTTTTTTACCTTCCGCGAGAGGCACGGTTGTGCTTTTGCTAGAGGCACACCGTGCATCTCGAAAACAAAAAAAACATTCTTTTTGTTTTTTCCTTCCGCGAGAGACACGGTTTTGCTTCCGCGGGAGGCACGGTTCTGCTTTCGCGAGAGGCACGGCCGTGCCTCTTGAAAACGAAAAAAACAACACGATTTTTCCTTCCGCGAGAGGAACGGGCGTGCTTTTGCAAGAGGCATGGCCATGCCTCTTTCGGAAAAGGAAAAAACGTGCTCCCGGTTCGGTTTTTTGTTTCGTTTTTTTCTTGAAAAAAGTTTGTCAAAACCTATCAACATTGGATGTAGATTTGAAGATCTCGATGCGAAGAATCCAAAGATGAAAAGGATTTGAGATATAGACGCATGGTTTAAGAGATAAAACATTTTGAATAAATGATGTAAAAAAAAGGAAAACTCCCAGGTTGCGATGAGTGGCGTGCATGTAATGTGCCACTTGTCGCAATTCGAGGAGGTAGGAGTGATCTTTGGAAGGAGTACTCCTTAATTAGTGATTTCAGACCATTTAGCTAAGCATGGTTGTCTAAAAAAAAGAGCTAAATATGCTTTGAGATTCTCAAAAATAAAAAAAAAGCTAAACATCCTTTGCATTACGAGAGGTTCGTCATTTATGGATTATAAACCCGCATGATTGGCTTGTTATTGTTATTTGTCAATAATAAAGCAAAGCATATTTACCTAAAAAACATGCGTCTCAAGTGAAGCATCGCCTGCCAAACCTAGCGTACGCATGCTATATTAATTTTCCTTTCTCTTCTGATTTTTCTTCAAACTTTTTCCCTTTTTTTCCGAAATGTTCTACAAACATAATTGGTATATTTTAGAAAAATGTTCCTATGGTTATAAAATTATTTTTAAATTTTCTGTACTCCAATTTTTTAAAAGTTCGTCACGCATTTAAAAATATCCATGCAGTGTAAAATATTTGTTTGCACAATGTGTAAAAACGTCTGTACCATTCAAAAAATGCTTGAGACATCTAGAAAATGTTTATGCATTTAAAAATGTATTCATAATATATTTATGCAAATGTTCATGCATTTAAAAATGTATTCATAATATATTTATGCAAATGTTCATGCAAATACCAGAAGTTGTTCACGTAATTCATAATAAATGTTCATAAAATGAAAAATGTAGTTAAAGAATGTTTTTAAAATAATTACGATGGTCTAAAAAAATTCAATTGTACTTGAGAAAATTTTCAACATGTGTCGGTAATATATTTAGCATGTAGTATAATATCAACATATATCTGAAAATATGTTTAATGTGTATTCAAAACATATTCAACGAAGAAAGTGTTAAATTATCTTTGTTTGATTTTTTTTAATGTGTATTAAGAAAATGTTTGTATGCTAAATCGAGAGGATTAAAAATCATGAATTTAAAAAAGGGGAAAATGAAAAAGAAAAGATAGAAAAAATTGAACAGGAAATAGAAAACCAAAAGGAAAAACAGAAAACGATAAAAAGAAACAAAAGAACAACCGCGAACATTCCTCAAACCGGCAAAGCATCCAAAATCGCATTATGTAGGCGAGGCTACAAGCTTCCAAAATCGTCCTAAATGGGCTGGCCGCAACATGTAGGCGAGGGTACGGTAGGTAACGCATTAAGCGCTGTATAATATTTGCATGATAAATAATCTGAATATAATGAGAAAAATATATCCGGTCAGAGCAGAGACTCATGTAGTAGCTAATCCACGCTGAAAAAGTAGAAGTACTTTATTTGCTTCAACTCACGGTTTAAAATCTGCTCTAGTCAACTTGGCTAGAAGTTCTAATCCTACCACAACTACTAGCTAGGTGATTCAGTCGTGGTTATTTCTAAATCCGCTCTCTTGTCCCCTGTGGGATGATCATGGCAATGCTAATGGATGATGGAGCTTTCTGTGTGCATTATCAAAACAGACTCTGGATCTCCTTCCTTCGATTCCTTCCAGGTGCACCAAACAGTTTAACATGAACTGCCACAGAATGAATCATGCACTTCAGCATTTGGCTCCATTGCCATATATATGCAAGCTGATTCGATTTAACCAAGCAACAGGATGGAGATCTATCCACAAGCTAGGTCGCGTGGCTAGCCCTCCTTTCATCTGCTTGCATAAAGATCCTCTTGGAATGCGGGCGGGATTCACAGCATACCTATACAGGAAAAACACAAGAACTCAATGCCCCAGTTTATGATGTCCTGCGGAACAGGGAAAAACGCAAAAACCATAGATAGGATTGACACAACTTATGAAAAAGCACATGAATCAGATGAGAGACGTGAACAGAACAGAAGAAGAAAAAACAAGAGGTCTACCTCTTGGTAGTGTTTATGTTAGGAATAAGCCACGGAGGGGTGTGCGTGTGTGCGTACGTCTGTATGTGTCGCCATGCGATGGTGTGTGTGCACCCGAGTCAACCGTGTAAGGCTGCGGCCGTTGACGATCTCCAGTCGCAGCAGGCGCGTATGAGCGCGTCGTAGAAAAGCGAGCCAGGCCAGGGCATGCTGTCGGGCGGGGCTAGCAAGAGTGGAGGCGCGGCATTGCATGCACGTGGCTTAGTGGTTAGTGCATGCTAGGTTGATTACTTAGTGTGTGCATGCGTGCGTGGTTAGTGGCCAGATGCATGTGACGTCTGGGCGTGCATCTGTGTCCTGGGCTATATAAGCCAATGTAATCTACTTGTTCGGTTGGAGCCGAGTGGAATACAGAGAGAAGAAAAAAGGCCCCGGCGTTCGTCACCCAGCAAAATTCATCTCCTCGTGTTTCTGTGATTGGCCGGCAATCCTTGATTCCAACAGGTAGGAAACTAAGAATCCTTCTAAATTCCATTGTCACAATCCACCCCATAGGAATTTGATAAGGAGAAGTGCATTTTTATTTTTACGAAAGACATTTATAACACTATGTTGTGACAAGTAAACTTATTTGAAATTTCTACTTTTTTATACAAAAAATATAAATATCCTACAAACAAGTGAGCCCCGAGTGTTCTCTTGTTTGAGAACACCTAACCGTGACAGTCGCATTACCAGATCAACTGCACCAGCAGGCACCTAGTAGTAGCTGTACTTGTGCCCAAGCGTACAGATCAGTCCATATTTGATGCAGACTTCGAGTTTTCACCCACCACCACATGCTGCTATTTGCCTTCCTTGTCGATTAATAACTTCGTCGCAGTGGCGGAGCTTGGGCAAGAATCATGGGGGGGCCAATGGTTGGGGGGGCAAACAAAATCACTATAGGCTGATTTTTGGTGCAAAAATAGGCCTAAAACTAAGATATATACATGTATTTTCCTGTGAGCTGGGGGGGGCCACCGCCCAGGTTGGCCCCCATGAAGCTCCGCCACTGCTTCGTCGGTGATTATATTCCACAAACATGATAGGATAGAGGGACCAACCGCGACTTTGGTGTGCATTATCCCAACAAAACAACATTATCGATGATGTCAGGTGTACAGATGAGTGTGGTGTGGGTATGGATGACATCGGTGTAGAGGACGATATCTCTCCAGATGGTGTGGTCCTATGTGACACTGGGGCTCGTATCTGCTTGTTCAGCTGGTTGCCCCAAAAATTTAGGGATGGAATAATGAAAACAACTTGATCTCTCCTAAAATTTTGGGATGTAATGTCCAACTGCATCATAGGACCCCATAAATTATTATCTAGATGTTGATCAAAGTGTTGGGAACAAAGAGTAGCAACAATGCAGCAACCAATCTCTCTCTCTCTCTCTCTCTCTCTCTCTCTCTCTCTCTCTCTCCCTCTCTCTCTCTCTCTCTCTCTCTCTAGTGCTGAACAATGAGGAGAGGTTCAACTAATACATAGTAATAGTGAATAAACACAACTACAGGTGCACGAATTGACATAAAATTTATGTGGGAAAAATCTTCAAAGTGACAAAGTAATAAACCATAGGACATCCAGCTTCGAGGATAATTAGTGCCAAGTAGTAGCTGGATGTCCCTAACAAGAACCCCGCACTGAGCAGAAAATGCCTTCTTTGTACGGATGGGTTCAATCGGTTCGCCGTCGGGCGCGATTTCTATGATCTCAAACTTTTCATCCGAGCTCAACTTTTTCATCGGGCCTCGTCTCCTTACCGAAGTTGTGCTCGATCCGGAGGGCTAGAAATTATAAGGAAGAAAGACGACAGTAATTAATATGTGTACTTATACCAAAACAATGGATGCATCAATTAACTTGTCAGCACGGGCTTAACTAATATATATATATATACCTGGCCGGACTCGGTTCGGTGACCGGAGCAGTCAGCATGGTCTCCTTCGTCTTGTACCTCCATTGTGTCACCGGAGCCATCATGAACATAGTCCTCCTCTTGTACCAGCATTAATGGGTCGAAGCCATCATAATCATAGCCCTCTTCTTCATCCAGCTGACCAACGGTGTCGATGAGAAATGACGCAACATCATCACTTCCATTTGCGATTATTTCCCCCAACATCGCTTCTGTTTCTTCGTCTCGGGAGTGCTCCATAGTTTCTGCAAATATTGACAACATGTCAATTATTATTCAAACATGGTACATAGTGGCAAACGTAGAACTAGCTAGCTAATCACAATAAGGAATCATGTTAGTGGCCTCGACGCTGCTTCTCTAGGGTTTGGGGTCGCCTCGACACAAAGCTTCAAGGGTTTGGGGTGGCCTCGACGATAACGCTCTTTTAACTTGATAAATTTGGGTGGCCTCGAGAGAGTTAATTTGTCGGGTAGGGGCGCGGCGGGAGGGGGTACGTAGGAGACCTGCAACATCGTTTTCTCTCTAGGGTTTGGGTGTCCTCGAGAGTTTTGGTCGAGCGAGAGGGCCGAGGGGGGGTGCTGCAGTTGTATCTAGAGGGGGTTATATAGACAACGACGCGACATACATATACATGGGAAAATAATGTTATCGGGGAGGGGGTATCGGTACCACCCCCTCGTGTTGAAGTTTCTTCTTTCTCCTTTCCTTTCTTTCTTCTTCTCCTCTTCTTTTTCTTCTTCTCCCTCGAGAAAGGAAAATAATTAAGGAAAAGGAAGAAAAGAGGAAGAAGGAAGAAGGAAGAAGAAGAAGAAGTAAAAAAAGAAAAAAAGAGGAGAAGAAGAAAGGAATAGAGGAGAAGAAGATTTTTCTTCTTCTCCTTTTCTTTTTCTTCTTTTTTCCTCTTCTTATTTATTTCTCCTCTTCTTCCTCTCCTCTTTTTCTCCTTTCTTCCTCTTCTTATTTTCGTTTTTTCTCTCATTCTTTTAGTATTGCTTGTTTTAACTAATGCATTGTTCATATGAATATACAAACATTTGCATATTCTACAATAATTAATATCAACAAAAAAATCTATGAACAGAAAAAAAACCTAACTTTTCTAAAAATCTATCTTTTGCATATATGAAAACATTAATACACATATGAACAATAAATACATATATCAACAAAAACATAATCTGAACAATTTTTGAACATTACATACACATAGCCACATACATACACATATACATTATATA